>PVKU01004702.1:0-140341 GCA_004027475.1 Anoura caudifer
GTTAGCTACCAGAGGTTAAAACCCAGTTTTACCTACGTGTGTATCACAAAGTCACTGCCAAGCAGGAACCGTTACTCCCCCTTCCTTCCTGAGAAGCAGCTCCACACAGCATCGTTCTCTACACGAGTGCCAAGACCACCCCTGAGGAGAGGGGATAGGAAATCAATTCTTGTCTGCGGAGCTGTCTGGACAGCCTGAAGACTGAGTCCCCATCCTGCAGAAAGAGAGAAGACAGGAGAAAAGAGGGCCCCAGTGCGCCTGAGATGAACCCTGCCGGGTGTGTGTGAAAGGCAATTCCAGTTCACACTACCCCTTGGCTGCGCTCAAAGCTGGTCTAAAAACTGTCAACAAAGCAGACACCCATGAGGATCTTTTGTGCCCTGAGATCATTCGAAGCCACTAAACATAAACAGCTGTGTTGATTTCCGCTTGTTCTCCAAAACCCAGGGCAAATAAAACCCCAGAGCTTGATGAGTGGAAAAAAACAAAATATACAAGGATTTTCTTTTATTTTTTTGGCTTAAAAAGATACTATTTTACAAACAGCGGGGCAAGACACCATTAAATTTTTTTTAATTGCCTGGAAACTTTCTTGAAGTTCCACATTGCACAAGAATTTTAGACATTCACTGATGAATTTATCAGGATTTTCTCCTCAGGGCAGTCCGGACATGTGTCAGCTGTGAATCTAACAAAGCTAGTCTCCCTGAGGCTGTACCAAACACTGTCAACAATCACCATCCTGGCTTCCTCGATGCCACAAACACCATCATTTCAAACTTTGGGGTGTTGAATGAATTCCCATTCAGAATCATTGGCTTGTGAGCAGCTTTATCCTTCCCAAGGGTGGGAGGCAGACCATGAGGGCTGGGTTTGGAGATGGAGAATCCAGTCTTCAAAGGTGCCTGGCCTGCAAGGCTGCCTTCCTGCCGAGCTACAGAAGACAGGTGTCTAGAACACTGCCGTGACCACTTTAGCTCTTTCCTCACCTTGACCCTTTGTTCCGAACTTTCAATCCTGTCTGGTCTCCACAACCCCATTTTTTTCTCTTTTCCCCCCAAGAAGGAATATTGGTGGACCCCTCATCACTACCCCTTCCACCCTGTTTCCTTCCTGACAGGGTGGAGTGAAGGGGAGAGAAGACTGGGGCTGGAGTCAGGCAGATCAGGGAGTGACTCCTGAATTCACCACTAATGAATGACTGATAGGGAAAGGGTCACATCCCTTCTCTGACCCTCAGTCTGTCCACCAGTGAAGTGGGAATGATGATAACTATTGCACAGGGTTGATTTTGAGGACTTGAAATAATGGAAGCTGAGGGCCCAGTGTGAGTCTAGAAGCTTGTAGGTGTTGTATGCATTCATTCATTCATTCATTCATTCATTTACAGAGTACGTTAGTGTTACTGAAGACGAGATGGCATGCTAATTGTTGGTGAAAGAACGTTTTTAAGAACCAAAGTTCTTTTCTTGGGGTGCTTACAGTATAATCTGGGAAATGGACAGTAATTACATAATCATATCAGAGAATGCATAATTACTAAGTGAGGCATCTATTATGAGAGGAGGTAAAGAACCTACATCACTTTAGACCAGCAGTCCCCAACCTTTTCTCCAACCTTTTTGGTACCATGGACCAGTTTTGTAAAAGACAGGGGCAGGGTGGTGGGGAGAGTGATAAGCTTGGAGCTTCACTTGCCCCACTGTGGAATGGGGTAGGGGAGTGGAGGCGGAGCTTAAGTGAGCTTCATTCCCCCTCCCTCTGCAGACGGGGGTGGGGGAGACAGCAGGTAGAGCTCAGGTGAGTGTTGTTTGCATCCCAGTTCTTGGGGACACCCACTTTAGACTGTTGAGACAGCCAAAGCTTCTGGAGAAGTGTTGTTTATGATGCTGTTGGGGTGAAGTCTGGAGGACAAAGAGGGAAACAAAGCAAGGATGGAGCTTCTGTGCCTACCAGTGCACTGGGGCTAGAAGTTTGGGCAAGTGAGCAAGAGCTGGGTCCTCCCAGATTTTCCTCCCTCTGATCCACGGGGTCAGAGACAGTGTTGAGATATTAGTTGCTCCTCTAGAAGCCTTATGGAAGTGGAAAGAGTGCCATGGATATGCATACACACTTAGCTGGCTGTGTGATCTTGGCCTAGTCATTTAATCTCTCTGCATCTCAGTTTCCTCACCTGTGCTATTAGTCAGACCTACCTCCTGGGACTCTGGGGAAAGGTCAACTGAGAGGGTAAAGTAGGGCATAGCAGTTAAAAGGAGGATGACTTTGGAGTCTGCATGAATTTGATGGCATGGGTTTGGGCTCTGCCACTTACTAGCAATGTGACCTTGGACAAGTTACTTAACCTCTCTGAGCCTCAAATTTCTCATCTGTAAAATGGGGTTTCTAACAGTATATCCCTCACACTGTTGATGGAAGGATTGAATAAATTAATATCTATAAGGCACTAAATCAGTGATTGACACATTGTCACTACCACCACCGGTACGATCATCATTTTCCCCAGCACGCAGCAAATGTTCAAACCACAGTTCCTTTCCTGCTTACCCCAGAGTCACCACATGACTCCTTGCAGTGGTTATATCTGAACTTGTAGAAATTTGCATTGATAAGACATTGAGTGAAGACCTAGAACCTGGGGACTCTGCTTCTCTGAGAGGGACTCATGGGCACCAGCCAGCATCCTGAGGAAGCGATCTGTGTCCCCAGAACTGAGCATCCAGAATGGGCCAGCCAGGGGAAAGAAGCTGGGGGGAGGGTGATGGAACCTCTCTGTGGATACTTTCCATCAGCTCTGCAGGCTGACAGAAGCACAGAGGGGTTCAGCCTCTCTCACTACAGCCCAGCCCACCTGTGCCCACTCCTCCCCCCAGCCTCCTACCAAACTCGGTTAGGAGAGAGGTACACAATCAGGCTTTGCGCATGTTTCCTCTAAGACAGCTATGTGACATACATCATCATTCTTCTTGCTATGGAGTGTTGAATGTGAGTGTCTCCCCACTGCCACCATCAATAGCTGCTTTGTCCTGAAACACCTGAGATGCCCGAGGTCATTGTTTCCAAGGGAGATGCCTCTTTTGAGGGAGAGGCTTTGTTTTCCACAACCGCCTCTTCATAGTGATATCAGTCTGTCTCTTCCAAATCCACACGTAAAACCAATGCATCCTGGCCCAGGCACCACGGTGAATCCAGGGGCACAGTGCCCCCGGGCTGGTGACAGGGCTTGGGGTAGGAATGAAACAGTTATGTGCCAGCATCTTCATCTGTTTAATGTCTGCAGTTAATGCTGGGATGTAATATTTTCTCCCTTTCACAGCTGAAGAAGCCAAGGCACAGATAGGTAAAGTAGTAATTTCCCCAAAGTCACGCAGCCAGGAAGCCCCAGAACCAGGATTCAAATCCTTAACTGTCTGACTCCAGATTCCACGCTTCTCCTAGGACACCTGGTTTTACATCAGTCACCTGGCCTGAGTCCCTGCTTCTTGTTTTCTGTAGGTTTGGCAGATCATTGTCCCTTAGCAACGTGTCACTGATGCCCTGTGGGCCGCAAAGCAGGGGCCCTGGGCCAGCTGCCCTTGCCCACACCTTCCCACAGCAGGTGGAGGAAAGGAGGGTGCAGAGAACCTGGGAAGGAAGAGAGCGCTTCTCTCTGCCTCATAAGGCAGGAGAGAGCTAAGCCACAGTGCACTGGAACTCAGGTATGGAAATAATCTCTGGAAAATCTGGAGTCTTCTATGTGCTCCTCTCTGCCCCCCTCCCTTTCCTTATCCCCTACACTCTCTTTCTCTCTCTCTCTCTCTCTCTCACACACACACACACACACACACACACGCACGCACGCACGCACGCGCACTCTGTCCTCATGCAGCTTGCATCTGGCAGGAAGGCATGCCAGCTGAGGTGTTGAAATCCATGGAGAGTCATGATTTGGCACCTGTGGAGTACTTTTCAGCACTTTGGAATGACAGCTTATTCTTCCACACAGCCCTTCCAGAGAGGCTGTATCTGTGCCATCCTGGCGGGAGGAAACCAGAGCAAAGGCCGTGAGTGGTCGTGGCCAAGCTGGAGTTGAACTTCTCACCCCTGCTCCATGCCGTGAGCCATGGGGCCTCTCACAGCTACCTCCTTCTCCTGGTTCAGCTGCTCAGTTTCCAGATGACCTTGGGAAGGCCACTGATCCCCTTCGGGCCTCAGTTTTCTCGTCTGCAAAATAAGGGGGTTGTTTAGTGGCTGTCAGCCTGGGCCCTCGGGCCCACAGACACGGCTGTGGCAGTTCATCAGGCATAATCACACTACCATTTACTGAGAGCCTTAGGCACATTTTCCAGGTGTCTTGTGAACAATATCTCCAATTCTTAAACCCACAAGGCAGGAATAGTCACCCCATTTTATAGATGAGAAAACTGATCTTCCTAGAGGTCAAGGGACTTGCCCAATACCACATAGTAAGTAGTAGGGCTGGGATCGGAACCCAGGCTCATGTGTGTGACTGTTACAGCCTACTGCTTCGGAGAGGGTAGCTTGTCCCCCAGCCTAGCTAATGGACAGGGACCTGAGTTCCTAGCTCTTCCATGGCCACCCCGCCACAGCTCAGCCCTGTGCTCTGTGATGAACCGCCCCTGGGCAGCAGCCTGGAAGGTTCTGGTGGGCTTGATGAACAGAGTGGGCACAGGCGCTGGGTAGCCAATGCAGCTTGCAGGGGAGGGAGGCACGGAGCCAGCTGCTCTGGGGCTGACCCCAGAAGTCTTGATAAGATGTCGAAGCAAGAGTTCAGTGACGAAAAGGAGTAGGAGGCCCTTCTCACATTCCTCCCCACTCAGCGCAGAGCTCCTGTCAGAGCTGATTGGCATCACCGAGCTTCTGCACCTCAGCACTCTCCCGAAGACCCTGACCTACTTTGTGTTGTGTGGACGTGGATCCAGAGGCCCCAGCCAATTCCTCCTCGCTCATTGGTATAGGAGAGAACTATTTCAATCACCTACTGAATAAAATCCAGTCTTCTAGTTCAGGCTCCCAGGGGCCTTCCTGCCCTGACCTTGCCCACTTCTCCAGCTTCCTCTCCCTACTTGTTTTCTTTTCTTTTTTTTTTTTTTTTTGCCACATGCTCTATGCTCTAGTCATTTCCAGACACACCACCTATCTTGTGTGTCCACCTGCGAAGAGACAGGACAGTTCCAAGGTAAGCGCAGCTCTCTGCAGGCAGACAGCTTACAGTCCTACTCTTTTTCTGCAATGCTGTACAACCAAGTGAGTCAACCAACCCCTGCTTTAGTTTCCCCATCTTCAAAATGAGTACATTAGTAGCATCTATGTTATAGGATTGTTGTGAGGATGAAAGAGGGAAATACATGCAAAGAGTCCTTTTAAAAAGCTCCCAGATGATACTACTGTGCAGCCAGGGTTCGGGGATCTGCGGTGTAAGACTGTGATCTCCAAGACAGTGGAGGAGGCAAGACACTGCGTGCACTCCAGGTCCTTGGGGCCCAGGCAGCACAGTGCCTGGCACACAGCTGGCCTTCTGGAAAGAGATTTTGAATGAATACATGATTCTATTTATTTGGAAGATGAAAAGGTAAACAATTATTTCCCCAAAGCCAGACACTCAATCCCTACCAAACCCAGTTGCGGCCCCAAACCAGCAAACCATGGTACTGGTCACTGGGAGGTCCTGCTGGCCACTGTGAATTGCTGAGCTGAGCGGAGCTCTGCTGAGCAGAGAAGGTCAGAGCTGAAACTGACCGCTGGACAAAGTAGGAAGAACAGAGTAAATGAGACCCATGCAACACACAAAAGGGTAGGAGTCTTTCAACAGGAGATAGATTTTCGGGCCAGCCAGTGTGCGGAGGTTTACTCAAGGTTTCTTGTTCTGCTGGTTTGTTTCTTGGCCAGGCTTCCCATTTCAGGGCCCTGCCTGTTTCAGACTTGAAATGGACAAATGCACTTTCCGAATCCTCACACCTACTTCCAGGGGGAAACGTTGGGAAGTGATTCGGACCAGCTCCACGGCTTGAACAGAAGTTATTCTTAGCACAATGGTGTGGGTGGCAAGCCAGGGTTTTTTTTTCCCTCTGGTCATTGATGTTCAATTAGGCTGCTGAAAACTAGGACAGCATTTCTATGTTTGGGGGTAAGGTCGGAGGGGGCCATGACCCAGCATCTCAGTGTCACATAGTGTTGTGCCTTCTCTCTTGTGCTATGCTGTCCAAGAGGGCCTCACCTGAGGGGCTATTAGAAAGTGGAATTCAATGCAGAGGACCAGGTTAGCTTTGCATTAGTCAAAATCAATTTGGAAAAAAAAAAAAAAAAAAAGGGTCATCCAGTGTTCTTTGATAGAACTCAGATAGTAACCCAGAAGGAACAAAACCTTTAAACACACGTGACAATGAAAGACACATTTCTCTAGCTTGCACCCTGCACCCAACGAGGCAGCTAGGCTGAATTAAAATGCACACAGTGACCCAAAGTTAAGATACGTAATGTAACAGAAAGCAATGCCCGCAAAGCCTAGAAGAAAAGGCTAGGACTAACCATTTCTCAATGCCTACTCTGTGCCAGGCACTTATAAGTAATAGCTCATTTAATCTTTGTAGGATAGAGTAGTGTCGTTTCCTACTCAGAGAGGACAGAACTGAGGCACAAAGAAGGTAAATAACCACTTCAGTTAGTAAGAGTCCAAACTGGGTTGTGAACTCCCATCCCAGCATCCTGAACATGTATCCTTCCCACTCTAGTGAGTCCTGGGCTGGCGAGCTCTGACTCAGCTCCCTCAGGAAGGCCACCCTGGGCGAGTGACTGCACCTAGCTGGGGGAGTGAGTGAGGAGGCAGCAGCTAGAGGGGATCCCCTCACCAGGTGTTCTGCCGCCAACGCATCCCTTGGCTGGCATGGCTAGAGTGAGCTCTTGATCAAAGCAGCAATAGCCTACTCAGGGAGTGGCATTAGATAGTGCTTTGCTGTTGGCCATGGCCAAGGGGAGCAGCAGGGGAGGAGCGTTTTGCCTGTGCCAGGGGACCCTTGTGTGAGAGGACAGGCTCCAGACGTGGTGGAGGAACATAGGAGTAGATCCCACCAAGCTGGGGGCAGGAAAGGCCACTTTTCTAACCTAGAGATGTACAAGGGAGCAAGAATGTGACAGAGTCCAGCTGACTGCTAAATGGACTGTGGCTGTCAGTCACTGAGGCATGCCCCGCCCCCCAAATCCACCTGCTCAAGCCAAGTAGCTCTAACATCTCATTCTAAGGAAAGGAGTAGCCAGGCACCACCTGCTTGACCCCAGTGATCAAGGATATTGGAAGTGATATCAAGAGGATGGCTTAGTGGCCAATTCAGGGTAACAGAGTTCTAGCCCTACCTCTTTGTGACCGGAGCTGAATTACTCTTACCCTTCTGAATCTCGGCTGCTTCACGGGGAAATAGTGATAAAACTAACGCCTACTCTGAAGATGCTCTGCCAAGGCCCTCAACTCCCTCTTACTATTTCCATGGCCCTCTCCTCCCCAGTTACTAATGGCCAGCACCAGTGACCTTGCCCAGAGGCCTGCCTTTGGCCTACTGGAGCCCCTTCACCCACGCATGCAGAGACCTGCAAGCTTCTGAGTCTTTACTGTCGCCCACCCCCTCCCTCCAAGGGGCAGCCTGTGGCCAATGACAGAATGGGTATGCAAGACCAGTTCACTTGTCTTGAAGTGGGACAAACTCTGAGGTGTAGTAGAAGCTCCAGAACTCCCCACAGGATGACTTTGCTCCAACTCACACGTCCTCACTGTCCCTGTCCTCCTGCTTCCTCCCACCTGTACCATTTGTCCCAGGGCCACTTCTTTAATAAATCATGAATCCTTAGATTCTACTTCTGAAGAACCCAACCTAAGATACCACTCTGTTGGGTCATTACAATATGCAAATTAGGTGACATGATTCATATAAAGTGCTTTGTTCAATGTCTGGCACACAGGCAGTATTCTATAAATGGTAGCTGATGTTTATTTTCAGATAAAATAAGATGATATTTTCAATAAAGACTATTTTTGATTCAAAACTGGTAATTTCATATGGATCAACCTAATGATATTTTACAGTCCAATCTCCTAACATTCCCCCACCAGCTACAATAAAAATATTTTTCTAATGAAGACCGTAGCCTATCCTGGTGGGTCCTAAATTGATTTTTCCCTGTTCTGTCCTTCTTAGAACAGAGCTGCCTTCAAATATTCCCCTGGCTCCTGCCATTTGGGTTTTTGCTGGGTAGGGGCTGGGCACAGAAGCACTTGTTATTTAACCAGAAAACCATGTGAACTGGGGCCCCACCTAAAACAGGAGAAAGGGCAGGGGTGAGGGTGGGGAAGATCAATCACCACACGTCAGGTGGAAAGGACCGGATCATAAATAGGAAAAATGTTTTCACCTTCCCCCAAGGGCAATGTTTTGTAAATATATTTTGGTTTCATTTTCCTTGGAAGATGACTTCGGTGGCCTCTTGAAGCAAGGCTGCTGTGAACCAACTCTTTGAAGGGCCATGTGTTTTCAAGGCACATTTCAGCATGGAACCCTGAACAAATGGGCACCGTGTTTGTGTCAGCATGGCCCTCCTGGATGACAGAGACATAAAACTGCATGGAAAATTGTTGTTTATATTTCCTCTAGCTATCACTGCTCCAACCGCATGACAATGGGGAAAGTTTACGGTACAAACAGTCCAGCTGCTATCTCACTGAAACCACAGTGTCCCCTCCCCTGCCATCAGGAGGGGACCCTGTGGAAGGTGAGAGTCACATGCAGTCATGGCTTCAAACACAGAGAAAGCCAAGGGACCAGGCAGAGATGGGCCCGTGGCAGAGATGGGCCCATGGCAGATACGTGAAAAAGAGAAACAATGAATGTGAAGATACGGGGACGGAAAGTACCAAATGACCTGCTTAACTGGCACGTTCCAGCCCTAGATAACCAGGGAGCTGTTGAGCTTGGAGAGCAGGTCTTGGTTAGGTCACCATGCAGCAAAGTACCTGGGCAGGTGGCAAAATCTGTCCTGGGGTTGGGCGTAGGAGCAGCTCACTATCTGGGAGCCTTGGCTGCTCTTTGACCTCGGTTGGGAGCCTACCACGTGTGAAACAGCACATAGAATACGTATCACCTGGTATAGTCTATATCTTATTTGTTTCTTTATTGTCCCCCATCTCTCTCCTCACCTCAACATACATACACACACTTAAACATAAGCTCCATCAGAGCAGGGATTTTTTTTTTCCCTGATGCATTCCTAGAGCCTAGAACAACACCTGGCATGCGATAGGTGCTCAATACATACTTGCCGATTGAATGAATGAAATATGATTGCCAATATGGTCAATATGCAGAAATGCCTGCAAAGGCAAATAATAATGTTGAAGCATTAAGTAAAATTTGATTTTGCTCATTATACTCCACTCACAATGGCAGGATTAAGTCAAGCTAAATTTAGAAGGATTTACAACAATAAAGAACAAAACAAGAACAATTTCTGCTTTACCAGAAAATGCCATTAATCAGAACATTTCTATATGGAAGTTTTGTCTATAGAAAATAGAGTATTTAAATTTTTTAATCCTCACCCAAAAATATGTTTATTTTTAGAGGTGGGGGAGAGACATCGATGTGAGAGAGAAGCATTGTTTTGTTGTCCCAACCAGGGATTGAACCTGCAACCTAGGTATGTGCTCTGACTGGGGATTGAACCTGCAAACTTTTTTGGTGTATGGCAAGATGCTCCAACCAACTGAGCCACCTGGTCAGGGCTAGAGCATAAAGTACTTACATGTTTCCAGATATTCATATGTTTAGCAATAGGTAGCACCAAGTTATGAGCTTTCTCAGACAAAAGCAAGTAAAACCAAACATTTGGTTGAGGAGCCAAATGACCCCACTTCTCAGACATGGGATTCTAGGGGGTACATGTGAGCAGAAGTGCCTGGTAAGTCACCTGCAAGTCACAGATCAGGGAAGAAGTTGTAGCTTTCATTCCAGTTTAGACAAGACCCAAAACTCCTACCGCGAGGCCATGAGGTGGTGTGGGGATTTCTCCCAGTGCATCTGCAAACACAGCCGGAGTTGTCAGATGATCCCATTGATGTCCCTTTGGCAGGAGAAGAGCTGTACCCGAAGTCACAGAGGACCCACAGACGTCACACTGGCGCTTCGCCATGGAATCACAGCCTGTGTGTCTCACCATCATGGTTGGCCCCACACAGAACCCTTCAAACGCCAGGCCAGACAGCGGCAGGATCTGAGCTGTACAGAAAGTGTTCTCAGCCCCACTTTCATACGAGAGCAGAGCACACACGGTTTTAAGTATTTAATCTATTTTGACACCATAGTACCAGTCAGATGGAGGTCTTTTGACCCAGATAAACCCAGTGCTACTGAGAAATGAAGGAAGAAAGTGGGTTTTGGTTCTTCTTGCGCCTTGTCTCCATCTTGGCGCCTGCAGTCACAGGAAACTGGGGCTGGTGGGCATCAGGGCTGCTGTCCCTCCTCATAGTTAGGGTGGGGTGGACCGCACCCATGACAAGAGTGCTAGAGAGGGCTGGGTGGGCCTGCTGAGGTGGGAAATGTCAGAGGAAGACCCCAAAAGATGGTTGCACTCAGCTGGCGTGCCAGCGGGGGGCGGGGCTGGGATCCACCAAGCCATCTCCTAGAACTGCCCTCTAGCCTCCAGGCACAGGTGGCACTTCGTCCTTAAAAAGTGGCCTGTCCGAACTGAGAGGTGCTTTACATGTGAACACACATCAAATTTTCAAGATTTCATATGAGAAAAAGAATGTGAACTGTCTCAATTTTTATAGTGATTATATATGTTGAAATGAGAATATTTTGGATATACAGGGTGAAAGGAAGTATATTAAAATGAATGTCATCTGTTTCTTTTTTAATGTTGCGACTATAAAAATAGAAGGCAGCGGGAAAAGAGGAGAACAAATATAAGATGGGGAGATGGATTGATTCCATAAAAGAAGCCAGAGGCTTGCATCCACAAGCACTGACCAGGGGTGTGGAGGACAGACATGGTGGACACCACCCATTCACCTACTCAGTGGCAAATAACACACACACTACAAAATTTAAAGTTACAGCTTCGGCTTAGATCGTATGATATTTCTATTGGACAGTGCTTGCCTAGAGCCTTGTTATTTTAAGTGTGATTCCCAGAGCAGTGGCAGCATCACCTGGAGAGATGCAGATTCTCAGGCCCTGCCCCTGCTGTACTAAAACAGAACCTGCATTTTGAACAAGATCCTCAGGTGACTCATTTCCATATTAAAGTTTGAGAAGCCCTGGCAAGGGTCATTCCCTAGGACTCCCAGCTTCACTGTGGGTATCCAGGTCAGCTTCGAAGTCTATGGCAGATAAGACCCCAGGGGAGACAGATCTCTGGTCAGTAGAGTGTTAAGGCATTGGTTTGGAAGTCACAGGGTCTGGGTTCCATTCCTGCCTCTGCCTTGAAATTACTGTGTGACCTTGGTTGAGTCACTCTACCTCTCTGGGGCCAGTTCCTCATTCTGTAAATAAAGACACTGGACTGAAGATCTTCAAAGCTCCTTTTACAAAGGTTCCTTGTCAAATTTTAGGGAGGGTTTTGTTTTCACATTGGCTTTTGTATCACAATGCCCATGACTGTTCAGGATGGTGACATACAGTGGGGAACTGCTACCTATGTACTAGGATGTCCTCCTTTGGGTCCTGAAAACTTTACAAACATACATGGGAGGTATGGTGGGCCCAGTTCCAGACCACCACAATAAAGTGAGTATGACAATAAAGTGAGTCATGATCTTCCTGTTTGGTGGAGGGTCTTGCCTTCAATTTGTAAAAAATGCAACCTATGTGGACAACAATAAAGTGAAGTGCAATAAACAAACCATGCCTGTTGCTTAATTAATACTCGTGCTACACTTACTATGTGCTGGTGTTGATTCTAAATGCTTTACATATGTTACCTCTTCTAATGCATGCAATGACCCAAAGAGGTAGGGCTCACTCTGTGTGTGTGTGTGTGTGTGTGTGTGTGTGTGTGTGTGTGTGTGTATAAATTAAAGAACAGAGAAGTTAATTAAGTTGCCCAAGATCATGATACAGCTGGTAAGTGGTTGAGTTTCGAATTTTTTCCTGGTAAGCTCGACTCTTCATTCTCAACCAAAACAATAATTTCCTCTGGGCTGTTCTGAAACTCCTTAGACGTGTGTTCATCCCCCCATCTGCCAGCAAGGCCTGCTGTCAACTTGCCACACTTGCTTCTGGTGTCTGGGCTCCAAAATTTTGTCTTGACACTGTTGACATCACAACCCCAGAGGACATCACCCTTGTAACTGTCCCCAAGACCTCCCAGCTCCCAACTGCAGACACTGCAGCCAGGGGCCGTCTTCTCACTCCACCCAGTCCTGCTGCCAGCGGGCTCTGAGCCCTCCCGACTTTGGCCCTGTTGTGACAAGTGAGGAGAGGAGTGGCCTAGAGGACAAGCCTGAGACTGTGAGGTAGCAAAAATAGGAATGAAAAAAGGAAAGTATTAAAATAGATATAAATGAATCCAATCAACGCACAGGGCCAAACTCTTGTTTTGTTTTGTTTTGTTTTTTTCTTCCTGCAACATCTGTTTGTCTCGCACACGTGGTCAAGATCATGCATCCGGCAATCACAATCTATTTCTGCGCACTCCGACCTGATGGCAGTCCCCTGGGAAGGGTACTCAGTCCAACTGTCACACTGATATCAGTACCTGGACACACACTCTGGCCTGGCTGGTCTCTATGGATGGAGCAGGCTGATAAATTTGTCCCCAAGGAAATAATCTGAAAAGGGTTCATACTAAAATAAACCCTTTTTCTTTTTTAAGATATCTCTCTTCTCTCATGAATACATTTTTATGTAAAAACAGCTACTGCTAAAGTAATGGAACCAAAGCCAAGGAATCAAAAGATAGTTCAGTTGGCGGGTGGTGAACACAGCATGGGGAGGGCCTGTCCCGCCTGGCCCATGCACGACCCCTGCCCGGCCAGGCCACTCCACTCCTGTGCTAGCCCTCGGTCACTAGCGTTGTCACAGCCTCTGCCCCAGCTGTTTCCAGGGCTCCCCTCCCTACCACCTTGCATTCCTTTCTCCAAGCTCTTCCTTCGTTCCTGCTTCCAGGCTCCTTGCCTCACCTCCTGATGATATCTCTGTACCTATCCCTTGGAATTGACATATTATTTTGACTTTGGCATTCCAACCTCCCTGAGTATAATTCATATTGCTCCTATAGACTATCCTTCTCTGGCTGCTCCAGGGACCAACCAACTGCAGCTGGCTTAGCCAGGCCTCCTGGGCTCTGTCTGGCATTGTCACATGATTTTGTCCACAGCAAGTTTGCCTTGACCAAGAAGGCCAAGAATGGACCACTGATAGTGGTCACATCAGAATTCTCCCTCCCCCCAGATCCCTAAAGCCTCCAAGAGCTCCTTGCCAGGGTATGCAAGGCTCTCCCTCTGAGTTATTTCTAGCCAGGAAATGTGCTCTGAGGCCTCCTCCCCAGTCTTGCTGGGTTCTCATAGCTATAGTGACCATATGATTTTTTCATACAAATCGGGCTCCTCTGGCAGTGGAAGGGGATGCTATTAACAATGATGCCTATACAACAGGTACGAACTGGGACTACCCCAGGCCAACTGGGGTATTTGGTGCCCTTACTTATAGCCCCACTTTCTTCTCAGAGATAGAGCTTAATAATAACTGTATCCCTATGTTCTATAATAGCTGCCCATTACCTCTCTGCTTAGCATCACTCTGACTTGTCCACAGAGTGCCCATACAGCACAGGAAAGCGGATGTGTTGCCCCTGGGGATGGGGCACAGTGTGGAGGGACCACCTGGAGCCTCCTGACAGCAGAACTTTTCTTTGAAGTCTCAAAAGGGCATATGAATTTTGTCATTCTACTTCATAATAAATTCTTGTTTTTTTTTTAACTACCTGTATTTTTTTCCCAGAAAATTTTAAGTAAAATTGAGACCCAGGGAGATGCTCCCTGCAGGGTTACACTGGTTTTGTGTATCTCCTGATTCTCCAAGGGTCATCTGAGAAACCTGATATTACAACAGCCTCTCACCAGTGGGAGGGTGGACAGAAAGCCACGCGTGCTCACCTTGTCCAAGTTGTCTGGAATGAATAAGAATGCCACAGATCCAGGCCTAGCTCGGGGCCTGGGAGTGCTTTAGCATTTGACTTTTCCTACTGCTGAGTCTTCCATTCCTCTCTGTGTGGCAGAGGAAAGGCCCATAGGCCTCTATGCAAGAGTCTTAGGGGGCACGGGCTTCATGGTTATGCCACTCAAGGCCCTAGCTGGGACTCTTAGCCCCTGATGTAGAGATTCTTGAGCTTGACAAGAGGCCAGCTCTATGGGTGACCCTCCCCAAATGGGAGGTGTTTACGTGAACCTTCAGCCTCCCTTTTATCCCATTTCATGGTTTCTGAAGAAGCCAGAGGCAGTTCCCCAGCAGGCACACCTGGAATGCGAGATTCTGCAGCTGTTTCCTCTGGGTGGAGGGTGGGAGGCAGGCTGGGACCCAGAGGCTCTAGGTTGAATCTCTAAGACTCAGCTAAGCACAAGCTCCCCAGTGAGGCCTGAGCTAACCGTGTGAATGGGGCCCAGCACTCATTCTACAGTGTCCCTGTGTTTCTGTGCGACCCAGCACTGCCCTGCACCACTCAAGACAACACGTACACATGCAGAAACGTGCACACATGCACACACGCAGGCTGGTCCCAGAACACCAAGTCACTCTCTCCTCCTTTTAATCTAGAAGCTACAGCCATTTGCTATGTCTGAGGGTTTAATACATCTTGTGTTGAATTCCTCCCCTCCTCCAGCTCCTTCCTGCAGATGTACGATTTCCCTGGAGATGAAAGGATAATTTGAAAATTAACTTCTTATTTCAGCTTTTCTTCATAGCTCCAGATCAAAATGCACAGGGCATGGAATGTAATGATTAGGAGGGGGCCTGATGGGGATTCGGGGCTGCTGGGAATATTCTGTGTGTTGACCTGGGTGCCGGTTACATGGGCGTGTTCACTTGGAGAGGATTCATTCAGCTGCATCTGAACAACGTGTGCTCTTCTCTGAGTGCATGTAATGAAGATTTAAATTTGAAAATTTAAATTTGAAAACAAGCACAGACGCGGTTGTAGCTGCAACATGGAGACTGGCTATCTGGATGAGAAATCTTTGTGGCTCTTTTCTGCCTCTCACGTGTTCGTGCAGCTGAGAGCTACTGTAGGGCTACGGGGCTGCCAAAGATTCCAGATGACAGGCGGAAGGCCTGCACGGTCTCCCAGCTTCCAGGCAAAGCATGTTCATCTTAGATCTCCGGCTGCCCCTTCTAAGGCTCTGGGCAGACTCTCACTCCTGGAGTCAGGAGGCCCTGAGAAGGGAGGCCAAGTGGTTAAGAGCTGAGTGTCTTGAGTTGGACAGACAAACCTATGTACAAACTCTGACTCTGCCACTTTCTAGCCATGTGACCTTGGGAAAGTTACATAAACTTTCTAATTTTTAGTTTCCCCATCTTTAAAATGGGGCTAATAACAGTGCCTGCCCCATATAGTTGCTGTGGGAATAACCTATACGACCTATAAAGGGTTTAGCCCAGAGCCTGGCGAAGAAGTCAGTGCCCATTAAAGACTAAATGTTATAATCAAGTGCAACCCCTCATTTTATGTGAGGAAACCAAGACCCAGAGAAAGGAGTCTCTTTCTGAAGGTCGCAGAGCCAGGATGTGACAATGACAGGGACAAGCATGCTGTGTTTTCCCACTATGGAGGCCCTGGGCAAGACCACACTGCCCTGCTCCCTTCAGGCGGGCGGAGTGGTTTGCGTTGCGTGACACACATCTTGCAGAGAGGGGACTGTGGTATGTTCAGTTTTGTTAATAGGCCAGTTCCCAGGTGGAGGAGAGCTGGAGGGGATGATGGTGCTGAGGGGGAAGCTGAGGGGGAAGAGAGAGTCTCAGCTACTAAACACCAAGTTCCAGCCTCGTTGGCCAGGCCAGGTGCTGGGGACAGCATGGGGAGCAGAAAGGGCCCGCCTTCCTGGAGCTCACACTCCTCTAGGAGGGGTTGGGTGGAGAGATTTCCAGCCATGGTGATGACAAGGCATGGGTTATTCAAAGAACATGTGACAGGGGACCTAAGAGAAATGAAGAGGGAAGAGGAGAACCTGCAGGAAAGTGCAGGGGCAGGGCACAGGCCCAGGAGGTTGTAGAGGAAAAGGGCCGATGTTGGTGGAATACAGGGAGCCAGGAGGACCGTGCCAGACCTCCTGAGCCATACTCGAAGTTCTGGACTTTATCCTGAGGGCTGTGTGAAACCTCTGCAGAATTTTAAGTTGGGAAGTGACATGGTTGAGATCTGCTTTTGCTTTTGCTTTTTAGAAAATCCCTGAGAGCCAGCCCAGGTCCAAAAGCACCGGCTGGTGTAGTGAGTCAGGGGACCTCCTACAGCCTCGTAGTGTCCAGGGCCAGCGCAGCAAGGGCCCTTTGGGATGGACTATCGTCATTCAACAGGCAGGGAAATGGAGGACCAGAGAGGGAGAATGACATACCCAAGGTCACTTAGCACTTACAGGCAGAGCCTGGTCTGGACCCCGCACATGCAGACATCGCCCTGCCTTGCACGGCTGTCTCACTAGTTTGTGTGACAGTCTTTCAACTCCAAATGGACTGATATGCTCTTAATGGACAGAGCATGTCCTAGGGCTAGAGGCACTAAATACATCTTTGCAGAATGAAGAAATTCTAGTGCACAGCCTTCTCTGAGAACCCTGGATCTGCTCCCCTACCTTCTATTCTTCCTTCCTCCTCTTCCTTCACAGTACCATGGAGCCTGCAGAACTTGACCTCTGCCTGGCCACACCTGCAGATCTGCTCCATCAGAGCCTGTGAGGGAGGGTGGTGGCCACAGGGCCTGAGCCCAGCGGGGCTGCTGGAAGGCTGCTTCCTCCACCCTACTGCTGGGGTCTGGAAATCCCCAAGGCTTCTTCCTCAACTGGTCCCCACTGACGGGTGATGTTATAGGCCTTTGAAATAAGAGGAAAACCCCCCGCTAGGCTGGAAATGAAGGTGCTTTAAAGCCAGATGGCAGAGCTGAATGCAGAGGGCATGGCAAGTCATCCAAACACACCACACTGAGAGGTCAGCTGGGCCTTCTGGCAGGAAGGCTCTGGGAGCAGGGCTGGGGCCTCCTCTGAGGGTCAGGACTGGGGGCCTCCTTCGGGTCTTGCTTCTGGCTTGCCCCAACCCCACATTCACCACAAGCAGAATCTTAGGTTTTTCCTGAGAGAAGAATTTCCAGGTTCTAGCCCTGCCTGAAGCTGTGCTCTTATGGATTAAAGGATGTAGGCTGGAAAATGAAGACTTATTAGCACCCATGATGTGCCAGGCACTGTGCTGGGGGACTATGGATTATAATGACCTAACCAGTGACAATATACCAACCAGCTGTTCTTTAGGCCTTAAGGATGAGGCCAGCCCTGCAACGTGAAGGGGGAGGGACACACTGCCCTGGAAGGGAATGAGCGCTCTCATATTCCATCATCCCATATTCCATCATCCGGAAGGTACGGGGAATGGGAGGAGCCTTGGGACTGGAGGAAGGCACTACACACTCCTGACTCTGCTGCCGTGGGACCTGCAGTGTGGCGTGGCCGCAGGAAGGCTGGGGGGGCGGTGAGCTGCCCTTGGCTCTGTGGAAGCTGTCCAGGGGCTGGGCAGCGCCTCGCCCCTACTGTTTACCATGGCAGGAGTAGCAGCAGCTCAAAGAGCAGCAAGTTTGGGTGATAATGGACATTTAGGCAACACTCCAGGGGTGTGTCTGAGTACCTGCCCCTCTTCCGGGAGGTGAGGACCCATGGGTGGACCTGTGGGCTGAGGTATACCTCTGGGGTCTCAGAGATAGCTGCTGACAGGGACAATTGGGCAAGCCAAGGGGTGACTTCACTTGGGGCATTAATAACCCTGTCTATGGTGTGGGGACAAGAGGGATCTTATGCAACAAAGGAGCCCCTCTCTGGAGCACATGTGAGCCAAAGCCCTGGGAAACCCCTTAGAAATGATGGGCAGACATGGTGACAAGGGCTGATGCCCAGCAAGTTGGGCATGAAAAGGAAGTATAAATCTATTTTCAAGTAAGTCCAGGGCATATAGACTCTACATTGCCTCACGTTTCCATCATAATTACCCTTCAAGGGAAGTAGAATTACATATTATCCCTACTTCACAGATGAAGAAACATATTCAGAGATGTCACATCAGTGATTTCCAGTTCTGAAAGTTCACACATGGGCAAGTTAAAACTAATTGGGGGAGTACACATGGGTTCCTAACTTTTATTGTATTTTCTTAAGTAAGGAAGTTAAAAAACCAGAAATTGCCCCATCTGTACTCACTATTGCTTCTTGGTAGAAGAAAGAATATTTTAATGTCAAAAATGCAGGAAACAAACTACTCAGAATAAAGGCAGGTCTTTTAAACTTAATAAAGTTATACTGTTGAAGGGCCTAACTGAATATCCTTATTTTTCTCCCCTCCTTGGGGACCTGTGAGGTGCGGTCCTGCACTTGTCTGCTTTGTGGAGTGGGGACCCGGAACTGAGTAACTCACCCAGCCAGAGAGGGGCAAGAGCCCCAGGTCACCTCAGACGTGACTCAAAGGTGGGCCTTTCCAGATGCCCCACACAGCTGTGTTCCACTGTGGCCAGGGCAAAAGATACCCACAGAGCCACCCAGATGCTCTCCAGGGTGCTCCAGGGAGCATGGGTGCCTGGTCTGACGGCCCTGCCCAGGGGCCTCTTAGAAGAGTTCAGTCATTGGCTGAGAAGCTGACCGGGGACCCCAGCACGGAGGCCTTGGCAGAGCACAGCACCCGTCGTTTTCTGTGCACCAGGTCACGGCCCATAAAAATGCAGCCCTTGCTGGGACACAGTTACGTGGGAAGACCACCCAGAGCACCCTTTCCTCTTACTTTTTTCCTTTTTTAAAATTCTTGTCTATTCTATTACAGTTGTCCCAGTTTTTCCCTCTGATGCTTTTCTCTTTTAGGAAGACACACCAGTGAGCCCTCACTCTCACTCAAGCTGCCGTCCTGAGGCTTTAGCTGCCGGACACCCTGCTGGGAGGGACCACAAGACCCAGCGCTCTGCCCGGGTGCCCTCATTCAACAGGCTTAGAAGGGTCCCAGAACCAGGCCACCGATGGCTTCCCAAACGCTAGGGCACTCTTGCTTCCTCGGAGAACCACAAATTATTAGTGCTGCAGGGCTCTTAAAGGATCCCATCACCCAATCTCCCCATTTTATATACAGAGGCACAGCAAACACTAACACCCAGATCTAACTTCTAGCCAAAGCCAGGGTGGCACAGTTGACAATCCTCAAACTCAGGTCTGAGTCTCCCCTCCCTCATCCTGGCTGTGTGACCTTGGGAAAACCTTCACTTCTTGGAACCTCAGTGTTTTCATCTGAAAAATGGACAAAATAAATACCAGCCTCCCAGGGTTCTCTTGGGGATTAACAAGGCCAGGTACACAGAGCACTTCACACAGTACTGGGCACCTCATCCACAAAGTGCTCAGGACACATTTCCTCCTGGGCAGCTTACTAACTTCTCTCAACGGAAACAGTGCTGCTCTCTGTTAAGTGGGAGTGATCATTGGATTAAAGGAGATAATGAATGGATGTAAAAGGTTGAGCCCAGTGCTTGGCACATAGCAAGCATATGGAAGCAATTATTATTAACACATTATCATTATCAGCCCCTTTTCTCTGTCTTCCTTTCTTCCCTCCCAAGTCTCCCACAACTTGATGTAGGTAAAGGAAAAGTATAAATTGTAGGGTGCACCACGGGCAAGCGTGCTGCAAGGTAAGTTAAGGGGCTGTCAAGGGGAGCGGGACCACTGCCCTGTCTGAGGCTCTGGTGGTGGTCAGCAGCCCTGGAGCCTGCAGGCTAAAGTCCACCCCATGGCTTGCCCCTCCTGGAGGTGCTTGATCTGGGTCATGTGGCCAACACAAGCTTTCTCAACCATCCACACATCTATCTAACTCCTTTCTCGGTGTGTTCCATCAGGTACAGTGTCCGAAACCCTATGTGACAACGCCATGCAGCCTCCTGAGGCTGTCAGCCACCTGACACGTTCCGTCCCCACAGGAATCCCACTCAGATGTGCAGGTTCCAAGGTAGCTTCCTGACTACACGGTGGGTGCAGGAAGTGCTCATGAGGAGCTGCTGAGAAGCTCTGGATGTGAGACACGGCTGTGAAACCACCACTGGCCAGGGGCTGGCCAGACCCTCTCAGAGCCACAGACCATTAGCCTGAAGGACCAAGGGACTCTCCCTGAGGGAGGAATCTGTTGCTACATCTCAGGAAACCAGTCTCTTATTCAGGTGGATTTAGGCATACCAGAGGCCTTTAATGCCAAATAGCCAGGCCAACAAGCTTCAAAAAGACAGCCTGCTCTCAGTTTGGCAGCCAGCCATGTCGCGTGGAGCGCTGAGACTACCCCAGACTCTGAGATGGAGACACTGGCGTTCAAGGGCTGGCTCTTCCACTCACTGACTCGGAGAGCTGCCTCGCCACACAGAACCTCAATTTCTTCTTCAGTAAAATGGGGACAACCCACCCTATCAACTATAAATGCTGTGAAAATTAAACTGAAAGTCGATGATGCTTAGTTTAGAGCCTGGAACATCCTCGCTATTTAATGATGACCGTGTTAGGGCAAAGCATAAGGAAAAGGACAGCCAGGCCAGGGATGAACCTCAGCAACTCACCGAGGAGCCTGACATCAACTCCTGAAGCTGGCTCATTTGTACTCCAACCCTGGCTCTGCCTCCCTCTAGCAAGTTAGTCAACCTTTCTGTGCCTCAGTTTCTCTAGATGTAAATGGGAATAATGGTGATATCTACCTCAAATGGGCTTAGGCTGATTAAATTAATTTTTGATGTAAAATGCTTAGAACAGTACATGGCACACAGCGAGTGCTCCATAAAGGTTGGCTATTAATAACAGAATGAAGTGATTTATCAGCAGCCTGAAATAAACTCCTAACGTGTGACTTTCAGGAAGCCCATTATTGTTCTGCCTTCCTGAAATGATAGGTGGGCAGCAGGCATGAGAACCACACCTTTTTCCTGCACAAGCTCATTCCTGAGCAGAGGAGCCGTGCTTTGTGCTAATGACGATCATTTCTAGGATGCCTGCCCTGCGCCAGGTGCTTCACGGACTCTACCTCTAATCCTCACAGTAACTCTCTGAAAGTGCCATATGATCTTCTTTTTACAGATAAGGAAACTGAGGTTCAGAGATGTGAAGCAACTTGCTCAAGGGAGCACAGCGGGCAGGGATAGAATCAGGATTCGAACACAAGCCTCTGTGGCTCCATAACCACGGCGGCCTCGCATCTCTGCACAGAATGGAACTCCTGGGTCCCTTCTGTGTGGGGGACCGTGTCCAGTCCAGGGGGAACTGTGTCCACCAGTTCCTTAGCACTCATTCAGCTCCACTGGCCTGGCTGAGGTGGTTGTTATTTAAAAACTGAAGGGTAGAAAAAAAACCCTAAAACAATAAACAGTGATTCAGACTGAGTCTTTACTTAGGCAGTTACGGGAAACGGGCGGGAAGCAACAGTCTTAGTCACTTAGGAATGGCTGAGCCCCTGACTCATGGGCAGCAGGTCACGCTGCTCGGGACAGAAGCCAGCGCTGCTTTAGTGCCAGAAAGGCAGGGAAATCTCTGAAGGGGAGCAGGAGATGAAAGGAATGAGGAGCCAGGGCAAGAGCTGCTTCTGTAAGTGAGGGGCCAGCCTTGCCCTGGTCCCAGGAACAACATCCAAGCTCCCAAGTCTCACTGTCCAGCCTCTGTAGTCACCCCCCAGCTTTTCCACCTGATTTCTCCTTATTCTCATTGAAATACCCTGCACTCCAGCCAAATGGGATGATTCACCACGCCCTGGTTCTCTTTACTGCCTGGAATGTCCTTGTCCCCAGATCAGGTGCCTCAGCCCCCCACACTCCCATCCCCCTCCCCCGGCCCTTGGGCCCACATTTTGCCTCTCCTCTATGCCCTCCTGCCTTCAGCTCTAAATTCAGTCCCTCGTTCCTCAAATGTTTATGGAGCACATGCTATGTGTTAAGTTCCATGGCAGCTACTGGAAATAGAAAGATGGATTAGATATGGTCCCCACCCTCAGGAAGCTCAGATGCAGTGCTAATTTAACCAGGGAACTAGGTGTACACAGCTAACTGATGTTCTCGTGTGGGAAGCACAGGGCGCTTCTGGGGCCCCCAACCCACTCAAGAAATATGGGGAGTCTTCCTGGAGGCAGTGATATTTGAGCTGAATCTCAAAGAGGATGAATTAGTCAACAGATGGTGGATTGGGAAAGAATATAAAATAATCGCTCTTCTAAAGTCTTAAAAACTTAGGCAAGTATTATAAACTTATTGTACAAAAAGAGGAAAACATGAAGGAAAAAACAGAGAAGCAAATAATAGCCACATACATTTTTTTAAAAAGCCCAAAACATGTTCATCTGTTTTGTAACCTTTTTACATGTATCAATATACTATGGAATTTCTCCATGTCGATAAATACTAGTTGACATTAGACAGAGGTCACAGCTTACGTGGCCTGAGGAAGGTTCTGTTCAGCTTGTAGAGGTGCCGATAAAGTCTGTGTTTGAACGCCTAGCACTGGGCAATGTGCCGCCCAGTTCTCTGCAGCCCACTCCCTCCCTGTCTTACACCAAGGGGATCTGCTTCTCCATTTGCATCGCCAGGCACTGGCACTGGAGCCCCTGGTCCTGGACATTTGAATGGCTACATAGTATTCAGAATACCAGCCGCCCTGAATTCCCCGACATCTACTTATGCTTGTTCTATGACAGTTTCTACCATTGACAGCAACTAACCACACAACTGCCTTCTCTCCACATTGGTGGGCTCCTCAGACCCAGGCTCCATGTCTGACATTTCTTTCTTCTCCTCTCTCCTGTCTCTGAGAGCCTGCCCACCGCAGCTCCATGGTGACTTGCTCAACAAGTGGTCACTAAATGTCTGATGAAGAAATGAAGAGAGGAGTCACCAGGGGTGGAGGGATTGAGAAAAAAGGGAAAAGGACTCATGGACATGGACAACAGTGTGGTGGTCATGGAGGGGAGGGAGGTATAAGGGGGCTAAAAGTAATGGAAAAAATAAAAAATAAATAAAAATAAAAACATTGCCAATGGAGAAAAAGTAAAGGGGAATCTTTTTATCATGCCTGTAGAGTCTCTCTCTCTCTATACACACACACACATACTCTTAATTATACACATATGGTTTTTATTTTATATAGCTATATTACATATAAATGTAAATGATTATGCATTAATCATTTTAGTTGAGTTCCTATAAAAATAGAAAAATCAAAAATAGCAAAAAAAAAAAAATAAAAAGAAGAGGAAGCTTCTTTCCCGCCCTGAAGCTTGGAGTCCTCATTCCTATTGAGGAGATTGGGACAGATAATTTTTAAGAGACATTCTTTCTCTAAAATGCAGTAATTCTATGTGAGACATCAGGCAAAGTCTGTTCCTTTCTGAATCAATCTCCTCCTCTGTAAAATCAAGAGGATGCATCAAATACTGAACCTCGACCACATGCCCAGTGGGAGCCTTTGAGCTGAGGAGGCCCTGAGATTGCTGTAGGGTAAGTGACAGGAGCTCAAACATTCCAGCCACCCCCAGATGCTGCTCTTCCCCACCTCGCTGCTGTCCTTTCCACTGCCTGGGACCCCCGCCGTCTGTCACCGTGGGCTAGGCCCATGTTCCACCACACACTGCGATGCAGCCAGGCTGCTCTTGCTCATATGGCTTGCCTGGAATTCACTCTTCAGCCAGACTGCCACGATTCCCATTTATTATACCAGGCACCAAGGGACAACTCCTCTGCAGCGTGCAAGGTGGCAGGGCAAGCTGGATGCGGCGTCACCGTGGTCTGGATCGGACTGCTGCCTGCCTTGGAAGCCAGCAGGGATGCTGAACTCCTCGCTCTACAAGGCCAGCCTTAGAGCCTCATTGTGGCTGGCAGCCTTAGCCTGCCCTTCAGAGGTGCGCCTGCCCTCATGGCATGGTTAATAGGCACTCACACATACCCCCATGATCACAGGGTGCTCTTGTAGCCTCTTCAGCCTAGAAACATCTTAAAGATCTGAGGAGAGTCAAGAAGCTCTCCAGACCCAACAAAATGCTGCCTTTATCCCCATAAAAAAAAAGGCCAGCTGCTGAGGCCTGACTCACACCCAGGCAGGCCTTAGAAGACCAATCGAGTCACTGGTGGGAAACCGCAGCATCCTTGTGGCCTGACCACTGAGGGACAGGACTGGGACAGCCTCGCTTCCCTGGGAGCTGAGGTGCCGATGACAATGGCACCACCGTCAGTCTGGACAATTCTACCTGGCAGATGCCTCCACCCCACAGAGTGGGTGACTTCCACATCTTCCCTGGGGTACAGGGATAACAAAGGCTGTGTCCTAGCACTATGGTACAGCTGGGAAGCCTGGAAACCAAGCTACAGGAAACTGGTTGCTATGGTTTCCTTGAGCATAATGCCATAGAAATTGCTCTCTAAATAAAACCTTTTTTAAAAACTTCTGTGTTTTTTTTTTTAAAGAAAGGTAAAGAGGGAAACATTTATTTCAATATTTGCTATAAGCCAGGTATTGATCTAGGTTCTAAATTCTCATAGCAAACCACTGCTTGGTATTATTATCTCCATTTTGCAAGTGAAAACAGAAAAGCACAGAGAGGCTAAGACACCTGCTCACAGGCACACAGGTGGAAGGTGGCAGAGCCAGTTTTGAACCCAACATTGTCACACTCCAGTGACTGCTGTCTTTCAAATACATACGCTGGGATTCAGGAGATCCAGTAACCCAGATTATTCTTAGCGTAAGGCCAGGCCCTAGAGCAGGGGGTAAGACAGGACAACAAGCACAGAGGGAAGGCGCTAAATCAGAAATTGGATAACTGAGGAGTGAGGACTCAGGTAGCTTCTGATGCACTAGCACCAGGCTCTCAGGCTGGATGGAAGCATCACAGGACTTGGCATCAAAGGGCCTGGGGACAAGGTCCACTTTCCCCACTCTCAGTCTGAGCCTCAGGTCCCATGTCTCTAAAATGGGTGTGGTGATCACATCTGCCTCATAGGGTTGGTCTGAGAATTAAGTGAAATAAGAGGGAATGCCAAAGACGTGGCACAGAGTAAGTGCTCAGGAAATGTTAGCATTCTGGCTACTGTTACCATCATTAATTACACTAGTTGTGAAAATACGCATGTAAATTATGAATTGCTGTGCAAATGTCAATTAGTTTAAGAGGCACTTGGGCAACTCTGGGGCTAAGTCAGTGGAGGGGCCCTGGGAATGGCCATGGAGGTGGTACATTCCACAGACAGCACGACTGCACCCCGTAGCCCAGGTTTATTGGGGATAAAAGGAAACATCCTACCGTGTGTCCCCTAGTGAGAACAGTAGGCAGGCTAACGCCCCACACGTATTTACTGAACAATTGGTACATGCCTTGTCCTGTGCGGAGAGGAATACAGGAACACAGCATGGCCCCGGCCTCCAGGGGCTCGCAGACTGAGGGAGACAGGAAAGGACACACTGGCGGTTCACTTTCCAGGGGATCCCAAAACAGGGGCGCATGCCTGTGTGTGTAAGGTGGGCAGGGGAGACTCCTCCAAGAAGGGGACATTTAAATTTGACCTTCAAAGATGCATAGGAGTTTATCAAGTGACACGTGGGAGAGGGCAGGCTAAGAGGAAGGAACAATCCCTACAAAGGTATCACGGCATTTTGGGAACACGGGGTCAGAGGTTCCAGGGTTATGCACGATGGAGAGTTGGGGAAGTCTAGAGGCGTGAGCAGCACGAGAGATGAAATGAGAGAGAGGGCTGGGACCAAGTTGTGCAGGGCCTTTGATCCCACGCTAAGGATTTACACTGTCAAGGCAAGAGAAGGAAGATGCTGTGTGTATTAAGGAGTGACCAGGCCTATGGAGGCCCTTTGGGGGAAGGGGCAGGAGCTGAGGCTGGGGGAAGAGCTGCCCTTTATCTCAGGCTCTTCCCTGCAGGCAGATACCCTGCCAAGCTCTTTGCATGGGTTTTCTCCTTTAAGCATCCTCCAGACTCTACAAGGTGGCTCAACCATTCCTCCTGTTTTACAGATGAGGAAACTGAGGCCCAGCAAGGTTCTACATCAGATTCAAACCTGGCACATTGGCTCTTCCCCTCACAGGGGCTGCTCCATCTTCCTGTGGGCAGGGAGAACATTTTGGAGAGGCCAGGATTGAAGGTGTGATGTCTGAAGGAGGGTGTGGGCTTGTGAGGCCAAGGGTAGAGGCCGAGGGTAGAGGCTGAGGGTGGAAAGCCTGATGTCTCGGGTGGGGAAGTAAGGAAATACCCGGTAAGGCTGAGGCTCTGGGAAACCTGCTTTCTGGATGACCTCACTGACAGAAACTTCCAACTGTCACCGTGTGTCCACTGAGATTCCTTTCTGGGCCTCCCCCATCTTTTCCTTGGAGAAGGAAAGCCTTGCTGGAGACAGCACCCCTGAGAACAAACTCCCCACTCCAAAGCTGGGAGAAAGGTGCAGGGGAATTCACTCTCTCTTCCCTGGGGAACTCAGCCTTCAGGGTTGATTGCTTGTAACTTTCCATTGAGAAAAAAATTGCTGGTTGGGAGCTGCAGCCATTCCTTCCTGTCAAGAGGGGCCAGGCCCCAAGGACTGGCAGCCAGAGGGGCTGTCTCCCAGGAAGGAAGGAAGATGCATGCATATGCTTCTTCTGAGAGCTCATCCTCATACCCCTCTTGTGCAAAAATCGCCCCAGAGTGGAAATAGAAATAATGTCTGGGACATGCTGATCCTCCAGCCACAGTTGGAAGGTTCCTAGTTAGCTCAGGGAAGAAGTGGCTTCTAGGGCTCCGGATCAGAGGGAGCAGAGAAGGTGAGTCGAATCAAGATGTAGGGCCAAGGATGAGCCTGATGCTCAGCCAAGAGCTCCTTCCACATCCCGGGCCGGAGGCACTTGGCTGTGAGGCCCAGTCCTGACGATGGCCAGAGCCGCTCTCCAAGTGCCCCTGAGTTGCGTTACTTAATTAGCTCCATGGCCATAAAAGGCTGGCTCAGCACGGAGGAGACGCCTAGTCCCAAAAAGCAGCAAACTGAAGCGTCATAAAAACACAGCCCCAAGAAGGGGCAAGGTGGTAAATTCAAATCATCCTGGGTATGTGGTTTCTAGTGATGCTGGGACTCGGCCCCTGAGCCTGGCGTGCCCAGGCTTAGCCGGTCATGGAGGGAAGGTTACACCTCCCAGGAGGAGAAAGAGGCAAACTATGGGCTTCAGTCCATGTGTTGTTTAATCAAAGCCAAAAGACAAGGCACAAAACCTTTCAACCCCCACCCCATCCTGTTTCTGGAGTTCCTGTAAAACTGACTATTGTACCATCCCATGTCCTTCCCGGCCGCCCCCCCCCCCGCCCCCAGCCCCTCCAAATAAGGCTCTATGTGAGAAATTTGTTATAGAATTTAATGCCAAGGAATATGTTGTCTGAGAAGCTGGGTTATCAGGATGGTGAGAAAAGAGGTCTGGAATCAAACTCCTCTGAGTTAAAGGTTGCCCTGGGCACTTATTAGCCATGAGGCTTTGAGGAAATCACCTCTCTGATCTTTGCTGTTAAACAAGGATGATAATAAGATCTTCTGAGAACTGTTAGAAGATTAAGATTCTGTGTCCAAGGCATCCAGCAGAGTGCCTGCCACATAGTAGATACTCAATAAACACAGGCATATCGAATGTATTAATAGAACACAGTGTCGCCTCTCTAGCTGGCCCCGTAAATGGAGATACTATTTATCATCATAAGGTTGCCGTGTGGAAATGACGCTCAGTGTTAGTCCCTTTCTCTTTCTCTCCCTGGCCTCTGCTTACACTTACTTAGACTGCTCGGAGGTTCAGAGCCAAGTTCAATGTTTAATCCAGCTTTTGGCTACGGCTGTTTCTGACTTTTCCCTTTCCATCAGCTATCTTGAACGCATATAGTTCATTACAACCTGTCTCATATTCGTTTTGGAGAAAGGCCAGGAGCAAATAAACAAACACAAACACAAATCTACATTCTGTGCCACAGAAGCCCTTTTCTGATCCTCCATCTGCTTTTCTCAACTCTAAATCCTCTTGTTTGGAAGGTTGCCTGGACCCTGACCCTCACTGACTCTGAGACAGAGGGCACTTGGCCTGCCCAAAGCCTAAAATATTTACTATCTGGCCCTTTACAGAAAAGGTTTGCCAACCCCTGGTCTAACCTGTTGAAGCAAAGTCTTGAGAGGCAGGTGGGGCAGTGGAACTACTGGGATGCGTGGAGTTCAGTTTGACCCCAAGGAGCTTATGTGGCTGTAGGAGAAGACAGGGGCCACCAGGAACAGGAGAAAGGGTAAATAATGCCACACGCAGTTGGACCAGAGGATGTTAGAGAGAGGAGATTTCATGGAGGGAGCTGAGTTCACAGGGTGAGTAGGATTTCCAAAGTCTCGATAAATACGAGGTAGTCCCAAATGAAGGAGAATACACAAAAACTAAATGAAATAAGAGGCCCGTATAAAGAAGACGGTCCTCAAGAAATCATACCACCAATACCCCCCTCTTTTATGGTAGACTCAGCTAGAGCTTCAAAACGCCTCTCAACCCAAGCTCCAGCCCCTCTGCCCATTAGGAGCTAAGCAAAATATGTAACCTATTTGCCATCTTTAAACTAGATGGAATCACAGGCTCCTGGGCTTGGAGGAGAGGGGCCTACAGGGCTGGCCAAGCCAGGGGGCTATGCCGGGGTCGGGGGAGGGACTGGAAAATGCACGGGGCCCTCCATTAGCTTCCCTGGCAGTCCAAGGCGCGCGATGAACAGACTGGCTGGGAAGTGCTTAGGCCAGGCAGTCAGGGAAGGCAGGGTGTCATTATTTATCCACACAGAGTGCTTGGCGGCTGTTATTTCTTTATTAATAATTTCCTGTGGGCTCAGAGGTGCCCACAGTCATGGCATCACCTCATTGGTGGCCCCGTGGCCCAGCTGCAGCTTCAAAGGCTGGGTCTTCCTCTGGGTGTGGAGGGACCAGGCAATTAGCACCCGCCTCCTCCCTCCTCTGCCCAGTGAGTCAGAGAGATGCTTGGTCAGCAGCCCTTTCTGCTGGCTGGGCCCCTGAAGACTGCAGACACCCTCAGTACGGGGCTGCCAGTGCCTGGGTGAGGAGTCGTGGTGTGGCTGCCTCCTTCTCCTTGGAGTGTGACAGAAGAGAGCACACTGTCCCCTTTCCACAGAGCTCCCTGTGCACTGCCAAGGCAGGTGCCTCATTCCAGGGGCACTTCTGTGCCTTCCTGCTGGGGCCTTTGTGGAGTCCAGTAAGGCCAAGACTGCCCCATGAGTTCAAGGTTACGTGAGGAGGTGAGGGACTGGGACCTGCTCGGGGAGCTGAGGCCTAAGCAGAGATATAATGGCTCAAGGGGAGTTACTGAAGGTAAAAATGGAGGTGAGGGTGGAGAACATTCCAGGCAGGTGGGACAGGTGTGCTAGCAGAGGCCAGAGAGAGTGTGTATGCACATCCAAGAAACTGAGGTTCAGCAAGGCTAGGTCATAGAGTACAAGGTGGGTGTGGTGAGGAGGGACTGGAGTCCCTGATCCATGTGGGCAGGAGCCAGATCACAGGGGACTTTGTGGCAGCTGAACATTCAGACTTCCTCCTGAATTCATCAGTGGTCGTATGCAACAAGTGGTATAATTAAATTAGGATTTTAGAGAAACTTGAAATCTGGAGGCCAGGTGGTCTACCAGGTCTGACCCATTCGGCATTACCCAGAACAAGAAAAGAAGGAGTCCCACCCTCTGTGAGCCATCACGAGCAAGCTGGGTCCACAGTGGGCACTGGCATTAAAGGGTATTGACAGATCTGGAATCTTCTATGAGAAAAGGGAGCAGGAATAGTTAGAACCCTTTGACCAAACACAAACCACTCAGCCAGGTGCCTCTGGCTCAAAGCCCCTGCCCACAAGTACAGAGCTTCCTCATCACAGGGAGAATGGCCCCAGTGGAGGGAGAGGAGGAAGGCTGTGAGCGGCATGGCCCCCACGGCCTGGCACTTAGTAGGTGATCTACATAGTTAGCACTTATATAGAGCATGCTGTGCACAAGGCACTGCACTTTACATATACGTACTCCATTCTAGCATCCCCAGACTCCATGAGAGAGGTGCTATTGTTATCCACATTTCACAGAAATCAACTTTGAGACTCAAAGAGGGAAAGTAACTTGCCCAAGGCTCTACAGCTAGTAAGTGGTAGAGCTGTTGTAAGTGAATGAGTGAAGGAAGAAAGGAAGAGAGTGGTCACCTGAGGCTTAGGAATAGGAAAGTGAGATGAAATGGAACTGAGGGGACCAAAGGGGTGGCGGTGCATGCCGGGCTCTGAGGTGTCTGGAGTCTGTGGGGATGGGCAGTGGAGCTCACTCTGTGCAATTAAATGACTTTCTATACAGAAAGGCCCAGGACAGCTTCTGACACCAACAAATAGCTCAATGAATCTAAGCTGCCAGCTGTACCCTCTTTTTGTAGCTGGTGCACCTTCCTGAGTTCCCTGCCTTTCTAATTGCTGTGTGTGGTAGTCATTTGTCCATCTATCCATCTGCTCATTCTACATTTTATTGGTACCTCAAGAGGATGGACAATAGATAAATTCCCAAGGCCTGCAGTGTCCCATGGGCCTGCAGTATAGAGGAAAATACCTTGTTTAGAATGAAGTGAGACATTCTTCTCAGTCACACCAGTTCTTCCTCAAAAGAAGCCTACTTAATAGCCTGGGGAGAGAGGCCCAGAAAGCCAGCAGTCTCCCCTCTCATTTTCCAAGCAGATGAGCTGATGGAAAAGAGCCCAAATTCTGGGCAGCCAGAATGGACACCAGGGTAAGGTGGCTCAAAGTCCCCTCCTTAAGCCAACTTTGAAACAGAGGTGAGTCAGGGGTCTGAATAAGGAGGGACAGAGAGTGATCCTACCCTAGACTGTCATGATTTGAGATCACCATGGAGCTGCAAACACACTTCAAATCACCACTGCAGAACCCAAAGTTACGCTTTAAGGCAATTGATGGAAATAGTATTTCATATGGGAAGTGCAGATCTTATTTATATGTGATAAAAAAGGTTCTCTTTGATACATTCCAAAAGGTTTCCCTTCCTGTTCTGCCTGCTCAGATTCCCTCCTTCCTCTGTCCTCTCCCTTCCCCAGAGGTGATCCTCGGTGGACAGGGAGAAGAGACGTTTGGTGACCTTGAGTAGGCTCTGGGCCCGGGCTGGGGAGCTGGGGCGGCTCTGGCGGAAACGGGCTCCAAAGGAACTGAGAGGTGTAAGGACAGTGGATGGGAGTGTTAGAAGAAACAAGCAAACAAACTCCCTGAGATGCATGACTGGATTTGAGTACCTTTTGTAGCATTTGAGAAATACGAATAAAGGACTCAAGTCATGTTGAACTTCCTTTCGGCTTCTGATCTGTGATCTTTTAACTGTGACATCTGATCTGGCCCAGGTCACCACTTTACAAACTGTACTTTCAGCTAATCTCCTGGCCAAAAAACAAATCTATAAGAGACACATTGATACACGTCCAATGAGTTCTCCAGTTCATCAGAGACTAGGTATCAACTTGCCTCATTCAATCATTTATTCATTGACACTCATCAAGTTCCTAACAAGCACCAAGCATGCTCTAGGACTGGTCCTGGTCATAGGGAATCTGGGATGATTCCTCCCTGAACCACCCAGGCCCAGTCCTGGGCCCTACAACCCACCAACTGAGCTGTTTCCTTATCTTTACTCTCTTTCCCTGGCTTCTGGTGCCCACAAAGCACACCCATGGGTACTGGCTGTCCCCACAGGTATAGTCCAGCCTAAAGAAGTTGACAAACTTCCACCCGTGCCCCTAGTCAGACACCACATTGTAATTATTTTTTTCATGAATTTGACTTCCATGCCTGACAATGACAAAGTCAAGGGCCGTGTCTTACTGATCTTTAAGCCACAGAACTCAGTTCAGGGTCTGGCACAGAGCAGACATCAGTAAATAACCATGGAATTTCAGAATATCTGTTTGGTCCCACTCCATCAGCCAGCAAATTAGAACAGGCTCATCCTATGTGGAAGGCACTGGTTCTGAGACCAGCCAGTGACCTTGGCGGGCATGATCACAGTGCCCAAGAGCCAGCAGCACTTTGGGGGATGGACAAAGGGAATAGGGAAAAGAGGGGATGAGTCTAGTGTGAGGGAGCTGGGATGGTGTGGGAAGGAGGCTGGGGAAGGACTTCTGGAGGGAGTGACATCAAGTGGGAACTAGCTAGAATCAGCAGTTTTCAACACAGGCTGCATGTAAAAATAACCTGGAGAATGATACCAAAATACTGCTGAAAGGGCCTCACCCCCAGACGCTCTTATTCAGTGGGTCTGGGGTGAGTTTGAATGTCATCTTTCCTCACTCCCTCTTTCCCTTCCTTCCTTCCTTCCTTCCTTCTCTTTCCTTCCTCCCTGCTTCCTTCTCTCCCTCCCTTTTCTTTCTTTCTTTCTTTCTTTCTTTCTTTCTTTCTTTCTTTCTTTCTTTCTTTCTTTCTTTCTTTCTTTCTTTCTTTCTCCTTCCTTCCTTCCTTCCTTCCTTCCTTCCTTCCTTCCTTCCTTCCTTCCTTCCTTCCTTCCTTCCTTTTTTTGAACATCATCAAATGAGTCTAATGTAAGAGGCCAGAGTAGAGTCTCATTACACTGGGTGGAGGTGGAGGTGGAGGAAGAGGGTGCAGCGAGCATGTGTGTGGGTCCTGAGCTGGGAAAGAGCATGGCAGAGTCTCAGGAACTGTAAGTATAGGAACATGGAGGTGAAGACGGGGAGAGATGGCATCTGAGACCTCACCATCGGTGCCAGCAAATTCATAGCAGGAAGCCACAGCTCTACAAGCTAGCTGCCTGGGAATCTACTTGACTGTCTGTGGGAAAGGAAATATTCAGGGTTCAGGCCACCTGTGTGCAAGGCCATCACCCCAAATCTCCCTTGACACTAGTGATACTAGAGTGGTGGTTATTCCCCACTGCATCCAAGCTGCTGGAGGAGGCACAGTGAGGAACACCTAGCCAGGTAGGGACTGTGATGGCACCAAGAATGACAGTTATTTTCTGCAAAGGCTGACTGTGGCCTTGCTGCCCCATCCCAGACACTGATGGAAGGAAATCAGAATCCCTGCAGGTGCAGCCAGTGAAAAAGCCATGTGTCATATTGGAATTTGGCAAATGCAATGGAAAGAACGTGCTACTTTAAAACCAGAGAGAACCAGGTTCAAATTCTGACTCTGAAATACTGCCATTTGAACTCATAGTTATTCAGCCTCTTGCAAGCTCCATCTTATTTTATTTGTGAAGGGAATTTATAATGCCTCCTTGTAAGCCTGCGGGGATTTGACATTAGCAATGGGAAAGGTCCAGTCGCCTCAGACAGAAGGTTGTCATGATGATGATTGGGTGAGAAGGGTGGTATTTAATTCTTTGAAATGATATTGTGATTCATAACCTTAGAATGATATAACTTTCCATTATTATTGTCATTGATCATAAACATATTTTATACCTAGGTTGATTTTAAAAGTTCTTTATAAGAAGACTGATAAAAAATGCTTTGCCAATGTTTCATTATTAAATTGATTCTATCATGCTTTGCTGCTCTTCCAAGAGGCTATGATAAAGATTTTCATGATGGGAAGTGTGAGATATATTTGCCCTCAACACTACATCTTATGAATCAGAAATCAAGGGATATTAATAGTAATGATGACTGAGTGTCTATGTCTCTTAGAGCTTCTACATAGATTGATTTTAATATGAGCAGCAACCTTTCCAGGTAAGTATTAATATCTCCATTTTACATAAGAGCCAGTTCCTTAGAAAGAACAAGCCACAAGGATCTTCCTGGGTTGGGCTTCCCAAACAGAGCTGTTGTGGGGAGAAGAGGAGGCCATCACTCCCTCAACCATGCCCCATCTGCGTCTCAGCCTCAGAGACAGCATCAGCTCTGGAGGACTGAAGGAAGTGCTGGGTATTGGTGAGTTAGAGAGGACCCCAGCTGGTTGCCTGCAGCCCAGATGGTTCCAGCCGCCACATGGCAGGAGCTGCTGCCCCTGGAGCGGGTGCAAGCATGTCTCTTGTCTTCTCTGGTCTATTAACAGATCATTTTTGTTGTATTAATTTGGTGCCGGTCTCTGCGATGTGTTTCTCTCTGCTTAGCCCATTAGCTCAGCCTCTCAGGACTGGGATTACCTCTTCCTCACTACCTGCCCCCCACCACCCTGCAAAAATATTGCACAGGTGATATGCTCCTTGGCTTTCAAGTTTCACAACACCTGGGTCTGAATTCCAGTTCTGCTACTTAACTAGCTCTGCGACTTCGGCAAGTTACTTAATTTCTCGGAGTTCTGGATTTTTTGTCTGTGAGGTGAAGATAATATATCCCTCATGCAACTGCTGTGAGGCTGAACATGAGTCTGTATGTAAGTATGTCTTACACATTGCAAGCACACAGTGGGCAGTCAATGCATGTTTACCCATTTGTTCTCTTTCTTGAGCAAGTGGGGCTCGGCATTTTCCTCCATGGCTCATGTTTCCTGGCATCTTGCTGTTGGTTCAAACTGAAGCAGGCTGAGGCTCAAGATTTGAATGAACCAGCTCTCAGTTTCCACTGAGATTCAGAGTTCTATAACCTATCCCTTTACAAAGCTTCCCAGAAGCTCTACAGATGGCAGACTCATTTCTCATGTCTGGGAGGGAGACTCATTTCTCCGGTCAACCTTGTATCCATCAGACTGGCTTGGGGGAGGAGGTGCTTCTCTAAATGGCTCTGAATTAAGCTTGGACTCATGACTTCTCCATTAATATCCTGCAGATCAGTCATACCTGGGCTGGGACATGCAACATGACTACTAAAGGCTCCAGGTCAGCAACAGGGAAACACAGGCAGTGCCTAGAAACTGGTAAATCTGGTTTGACTTCAGTTTGGAGTCCCCAATAGCTGCCTCCATGTCCAGCTGTGGAACTTGCATTTGTGTGACAAAGTGTCAACTTTCTCCTCTCACTCAAAAGAGCTTCCAGCCAAAGAGTCTAGGCTAAAAGAGTGAGGCCAGAGAAGGAATCGGGCCTGTTGGAGGCTCACCTTCCATCTCCAGTGATTGAGACTGGGGTTCGTCCACCTGCCCCTTGGAGGGTGGTCTGGTCCCGATCCTGTACAGTCATAGCCTTACCCTGGGAGGGAAGGAAGAGGGTTTCATTTCATGCAATAGAGCAGGTCAGTTAGCAGTGACTTTCTGGAGCTCTGTGTCATGGAAATGAAGCCATACCTAGCTCCACAGGAAGCACTATTATTAATGAGCATGGCTACTATGGGTATGGCAGTGAGGAGTGGCAGCTGCATGGCACACACTTGTCATCCCTGCTCTATGGTAGAAACCGTGGTATTACAAGTCGAGTCCATACGCCCAACATCAAAGGTGTGTAGATGTTATTATATTCGAGGCCTTTTGCTCTGCCGAGAACTTTGATGGGATCTGAGATATGAGAGGAGGTAGGGAGCTCAGGGTTGGGGACACTTGAATTGTCCTGAATAATAGAGGGAGAAAATACTGGATTTTCCATGCTCATCTGGAAGGAAGGCGATGAGGATAAGAAATGAGAGTGAGAAGAAAAGAATATGCTACCAGGATGGTATGGGGCTGGGATGCTATTTGGTGAGGCAGAGAATCAAAAGTTGAAGCCAATCAGGAGTGGGAGACAAGGGACCACAGGAATGGTTTGGAGGGCAAGGTCTGGAGTCAGACTGCCTGAATTCAGCTCCTTAGCCCTGCTACTTCCCAGCTGTGCAGACTTGAACATGTTTCCTACCCTCTCTAAGCCTCAGTTTTACTGATAAATTGGACACATCAACAGCATCTAATTCATAGAGTGGTGGGGACAGTAAAATCAAATAATATTGTATATATAAAATGCTTAACACAATGCCTCCCATATAATAAGCACCCTATAAACATCAGCTTTTGTTATTTTTATTTAGCACACACAGAATCTAATATCCAATATGAAAATACATGCATTTCTGAAATACATGTCCCCTCTTTGTCTCAACAGCAAATATTTAGTATACTCTACACATACATGCATTGTCTCGTGTGAAAGAGATTGGGTTTCCCATGCAGAAAATGTGATGCAGAGTCAACATGGGCAGGGTGGAAAGTGAATAAAATGTGATTTGTGCCCTGATACCCCCACGCCTGAAAGTCAGGAGACCTGGGTTCCAATTTACCTTTGCCATTAATTCAGTGAGAGCCTTAGCCCCCTATCCATTAGATGAAACAAGGGCCAAGTGTCCTACCTAACCACAGATTCTCATTTGAATAGAGTGGATACAATAAAGTAACACAAAATTAACAATGAAATCCATTGAGTACTAAGTGTCAGATTCTGCTCAACATTTTCACATTTGTTCCCTTATTTAATATCATAATAACTGTCCACACTGGGCATAATGTCCTCACTTCTCACACAAGGACACTGAGACATAGTACCTTTAAGGAACTTGCCCCAAATTATGTAACTAGTGATAGGGGAAAAGCCAGGATTACAATACAGGCCTGTCTGACCTGCAAACTACCATTCATCTTCACACCTTAGTTTCAAAAGCCCTCTGACAAGTCAAAAACACCCTACAGACAGAAGGTACCCATGCCCCTTATCATCATGCTCTTTTTGCCTTTGAATCATTTCACCAAAGCTAGCATCAATAGCGACACAGCAGCAATACACAAGAAGTGGAAGCCTCCCAAGTGTTCATAAAGAGATGAATGGATAAACAAAATGTGCTATCTCCATGAAATGGGACATTATTATGCCTCAAAAAGGACTGAAATTCTGACACATGCAACAACATGGATGAAGTGCAAAGACCTGCGCTAAGTGAAATAAGCAAGACACAGAAGGACAAACGACGGGTGATTGCACTTGTATGAAGTATCTAGCGTAGCTGAGTTAACAGAGGCAGACAGTAGAGTGGAGGTTGCCAGGGGCTGGGCGGGGGATAGAACATTTATTGTTTAATGGATACAGAGTGTCCATTTGGGAAGATAAAGCTCTGGAGATGGGTGGCGCTGATGGTTGCACACTGTGAAGGTACTTAATGCCACTGAAGTGTACGCTTGAAAAATGGTTAAAACGGTTCATTTCATGTTAGGTATATTTTACCACAATTTTAAAAAAAGAGAGTGACAAAGCAGAAAAGTTCCACTTCCCCTCAATTGTTAGAATGTTTACACAGAAATAGCCGTTCTTATTATCACTACTAAAATTAGAAGGGCAATGTTCCCTTCTGTGCCGGAGCCACTTCACCGTGACACTGACATCAGAATCTTGAGTGGCAGACATTCGTGGTTTAGAAATTATATTCAATATTATAGTTTTATAGTTAGAAATGAAAGAATTACCTATTACTTTTATAATACACCTCGTCCAAATCCCGCATGCTGGTGGCACACGGGGTCAGGAAGGCAGAAATGCTCCAAGTCGAGGCATCTGAAATCGGAGGCTGTTGGGTGATCTCCAGCTTCTGTTAGGAGCTGCTGCCCCCTCCCCATGAGCTCGCCTTCCCCAGAACCCTGCACACCTCCGATGACTCTTGACATCGCTCGTATTACTGTCCCCCTCCGCCCACCTGCCTTCTTCCGTACCCTACTTCTCATTGCCGCCTGGATGTCAAGTTCATGAGCCTGTGAATCATAATGTCCAGGCCAGGAAGCAGTGAGTGATAGTGGTGACTCATCCTGAGCCACACCAGAAAAGGAACCAGACAGTACAGGTGATGAGCTCCCCGATGCAGTCCCCACCTGCCGGGGAGGTCCGGCCCTGCCGGCAGCCCTGCGAGGCACTGGCCTGGTGAGGTCAGCAGAAAGCAAGCCTGTTTCCTTCTGTCCAGCAGTGGTGTTTGTCTGGCCTTTGCTGTGCCGCCTGACCTCGTGTTTTCTGGGGCATTGAACCTATGTTTACTTTGAACAGCTTCGCTTGCCAAGCTCATGCTGGGGAAGGGAACACAAACAGAGAAAGGGACGCCTACGGCTCTCCTCTCTGGAACATTTTCTTTCCAAACACAAGTTGTTTGCCTTGAAAGGCTCGATTTCTACTGGCAGGCAGAGAAATAATCAATAGACTACTAGTAACAATGATAGTCTTTTTTGTGTAGTGCTCAGTATACGCCGGTATTATACTAAGCCCTTTATACAAAACAACTCTCTGAAACTTCACAAGAACCCTGTGGAGTAAGAATTCCATTTTAGCGATGGGGAAAATGAGGCCCTTAGGTATTGAGTCACTTGCTCGGGGCTACACTGCTAGTAAGGGGTAAGGTCACAATTTGAACTCAGGAAGTCTGGCCTGGGTATCTTGTCTTCAACATCTCAGAAAAACTGAGCTCCAGACTAGAGAGCCATCCCTGATTCCCCAGGTCCCCACCTGTGACCCAGATCCCATACTGCATCTGTCACCCTGCCCCTATGCCCCTGATCCGATACGTCTCTTGCCGTGCAGCTCACATCAATCCATGAGCTCTGTCTTACTGATTCTATCTCCTAAATATATCTCAAAGGTGTCTCCATGGAGTCCAAACCCCCATCATCTCTTGCTTGAATTCCTGCAATTTCCCATTAAGAGATCTCCCTGCTTCTGTTCTGACAAGCCTCCTCCCTGGGCACTTCCAATACATGAGCCAAAGTCACCTTTCATTATCACAAACTGGAGCATGTCACCTCCCCTCTGCCAGGTCCTATTTAAAACCCTTCTCCAATAGCTTCCCATTGTACCAACCCGCTTCCCAGAGACTACAAGGCCTGACGCTCACTGGCCATGTCTTAATAATGCTCCTTCCTCCCTCGCCCATCACTGACTGCACCTGAACTGGCCTCCAGCATTTGCCAAGCCTCTCCCAGCACTTGGCCCTCACACACATGCTTTCGTCCACCTGGGTCTTGCAGGCTCCTGTTCATCCCAGAGGTCTCTTGTTTAAATGTCAGCTCTTTACAGTCACCTGTCTTGACTCTTGTTACTACTAAATTCCCCTGTTACCGTCATAGCATCATAACCTGAAATCATATACTTACATTTCTTTATTCTTTTTTCTCACCATCTTCCCCCACCAGACTATAAGCTTCACAAGATTGGGGATGTGTCTATTGAAGCCGCCAATGTATGTCCAGGGCCTAATGTTATAGCAACAGAATACACTTGAGCTGCTAAGTAGGCATTTGCAGAATCTTTTTGCTGATTTCCAACCCTACCCTCAGGACTAGGGCATAAATGAATGTGGCAGGTTTCCTGGCTCCACAACCTTCCTCTGGCCCCAGTGAAGCACACCTGATTTTAGATGTCAGCTCAGGTCTAACCAGTGTAGTATCGGCACATCAGCTCTCTGGGGGGCAAAAACCCTGATTTGCAGCACTTGCTGATTTCTGTGGTGTGAACAGTCCCACTAGAGCTGATTTCAAGCAACCAGTATGATGTCGGTGAATGTGGAGTTGGGAGGAAATGCATGTAATTAGCTCTTGTCAGCCAGCAAGAGTCTGCTCCAGTGCACTGCTGGGCTCATCCAGATCTACAGCCCATCTGATCCTCAGTAAGGGGATTCAAGGGGCCGGACTTCCACCCTCAAAGGGCTCAGCACGAAGCACCCTCCTTGCCAGCTCCATCTTTGACCAGGTGGCTTGGATCTGGTGCGAGGCTGGTGGTTCAAAGTTTGGACTTCGGTGTCTGTAATGTAGCTCCCCCTGCCTTCCAGCTATGTGACCTGGAATAAATCAAATAGCCTTCTAAGTCTCACTTTCCTCTTCTGTAAGGTAGAGATAATAATGGAGATAATGTGGTTCTTAGATGATTAAATGAGTTTCTATGTGTAGAGTGCTCACTGTAGAGCAATAGTTAAAAGCCTAAATAAACTCTGGAGGCTGGGTTCAAATACTGGTTCTGCCAATAATTAGCTTTGTGACCTTAGGCAATTTCCTTAACCTCTCTGTGCTTCAGTCTCTAAATTGTAAAATGGAATAATAATAGTACCTACCTCATAGAGTTGTAAAAATTAAGTGACTTCATAAATGTAGAGAGACGTCAGCTATTTCTACAGAGAAAATGCTACTATGGTTTGGGATTAAATGTTAGTAGCGCATATAAAAGTCCTTAATGTAGTGTCTGGTCCACAGAAAGTGCTTGATAAACAGTCCCTTACATAATGAATAGTACTTGATCTTGCACACAGCTCAAGTCCCCACCTGTGCCCCAGACCTAATACTGCATCTCTATCACCCTGTGCCTCTGTCCCTGATCTGATATGTCTAGAAACCTACTCCCCTCTGTCACCCGAGACTGGTGTGGTCTTGCTACTTGAACCTATTGCTTGCCTCATTCTCTGGGTGAAGAAGGACACCCAGCTCTTCTTCAAGCACCCCTGACCCACTTACCACCTGCATGAAGCTCTGGACCCCCGGGGCTTCAGAGGAGCCTTGCTTGGCAGGTGACGGACATTAGCATAGTTTTTCACCCAAGTCCCTCCCCATCGGGTCTACCCTCCCTGCTCTCCCTAACCATGTGTTCTGGCCTTCTCAGGATACAGGGCCGAGTGCTTTCAGAGAGATTAGGAGGTGGGCTGCACAAGGGTGGTGAGAATGGGGTGATAACTCAGATACATGCACATTTCCCTAATATGCAGAACCCACTAGAAGAAGCGCACTAGGATGCGGTAGGAGCAGAAGAACACAGGCACTGAAAGTTGTGCTGATTTTGAATCCCCAGCTGTTTGCCTGCCCTTTCTGAACCACAGACTTTTTTTACCATTTAAATGTGCAAAGTAAGTTCTACCAGGTCAGTGGAACTGAGAAGTACTGGCCGTAAATTGGATGCTCAGAAAGGAGTGGTCATCACAGAAGTCTTTCCAATCTACCCCAGACTCTCCTGCTTTTCCCAACGCTAAATGCTGGAGGGCCAGATTGAGGCCTCGGCCTTACTTTTCTCTGCTCACACTCTTTAGAAGTTCCCATGGACTTTCTACACTCAGGCTTGTATCCCCAGCCCAGACCTCTCCCCTCAGCTCTGAATCTGTAGCGCTAACCCCCCACGCAGCAGCACGGGTTGGACGTGTAGAAGGCGTCTACCCACCGCCCAGCAGGCTTCCCCTCCATGGCATTCTCCATCGGAGTGAACGGCACCTCCATTCACCTGGCCACTCAGGCTGAAAGCCCACGTGGGAGCTGTGGTTCCTCTGTCTCCCACGCCCCATGTCCAAACATGGCCAACCCTACCCCCGGGATACATCCTGAACCTGATCATTTCTCGGCTTCTCCACTGTCACCACCTCAGTCAGCGACCATCATTGCTGCAGATGCAGATTCTGAGTCAGTGGCTGTGTGGTGAGGCCTCAGAGCCTGCCTGTCTAGCATGTTCCAGGTGATATGGTGTTGCTGAGTCCCTGGACCACACGGAGAAGCCTCTAACAAGTGTCCACACTTGCTTACTCACTCCTCAGCAGCCACACGGATATAAAATATAAATCAGATCAAATCACTCCCCTACTCAAAACCCTCCCCAATGGCTTCCTTTCAAACATGGAGTGAAATCTAAAGTTTTAACATGACCTGCACCTTTCAGCCTGATCTGGCCCCTCCTCAGCCTCATATCTGAGTGTCTCTTCCTTGCTCATGGAACTTCACCACATGACCTCCTTCCTGTTCCTCAGACATGCCATGCTGCCTCCAGGGTTTTGCATGTGCTGGTCCTGGTGCCAGATGAACGTGGGGCTGCACAGCCCAGTGCAGCGGGAAGCTCTGTGACAACAAGGGAGATGGAGACCCTTGTGGGATGGGGATGGGCCTTCGCCACTGAGAACCAACCCTGGAGCTCCTCCTACAGCCATTCTGCCTGGAAATGGAGGCCACCAGGCACTGTCAGTCAGCACTGTACATTTTGTCATTTCTGTTTGCCATTTAGAGAGAAACTTAGCTTGAAGCTGTGATGTGAGGTAACCACAGTGCAGCAAAAGTCAAATGACACTGCTGAGCCCCTGCTCATGGACAGGTCTTCTCAAGGCACATGCCCTGCAAATGATGCCCTGCCCCCATCGGAATCCTAACTCCTGGGAAAGTGAGGAAGCAGCTGGACCAACGCCCTTCTCCAACCAGGGGCCCGGAGGCGTGCCAGGCTGCTGTTGGGTCCTCGCAGTCAACCATAATGTTCCATCCTATCAGGTCATCCAGGCAAGAGGTGGAAAGCAGGGTGGCTCTGCCAAGTAAGGGGCTCTGAAATCTGCTCAGCTTCAAGTCCCAGCTCTGCCAGCTAGGATTGTGCTACCAAAGGCAAGTTCCATAAGCTCTCTAAGCCTTGTGTTCTGTGTCTATAAATTGGGCAGGACAGTGGTTTACTACCTCACAGGATGATAAATATGTTCATATGCATCATGAGCTTAGCATGGTGCCTGGCTCACGGTAAGCAACCAATAAGTGCTAGCTATTTATTATCGCCATGCCTCATTATCTCTGGTTTCTTCCAAGAACACAGCAACCAGGGTGGCAGAGTTGGATGGAAGTAGCATGAGTTATGATGCCAGGCACGTCCAGGTTGGAATCCCAGCCCTGCCTGTCTGCATGTCCTTGGGTAAATGGCTTCACCTCAGTTTTCTCATCTGCAAAATGAGAATATTAATAGCAGTGCCCTGGGTGTGTGAGGAGTGCTTATAAATGCATGAATATAAAAGTCTAGGTGCTTAGCAGTAACCTAATACGTGTTAGTCTCCCTCCCTCTTGTCCTCTTCTACCTCCCTCTGAAGCTTGCCTCTGCATTCACAATGCTTCTCTTCCCCTGTACTGTCACGCTGAATAAATGAATACATTAAGTTAGTGCGAGTAGATACTTTAAGAATCCTGGCTGGTACACCTCCCAGGTTTCACTGCCATCCATCATGAAACACTAACAAGAGCACTTAAAGAAACACAGCACATCAAAGACAGAGCAGAGCTCCTCCATGGCTCCACGACTCTTGTGCCAAGTGTCACATGTTATTAAAGGCCAAGGGCAAGAGACGTGAACATGAAGGGGAGACCTAAGGAAGCACAGAAAAAGGATGGTGGCTGAGAACCTGCCTGTGCAGAGCTAGGGTTCAATGCTGGGCAGCCTCCTGCCTTCCCCAGAGCTTTGCACATAAAAACCAATGTCTTGAAGACTCAAAAAAAAAAAAAAAAGGTGGGAACAACCTAAATATCTATCAACAGGGATCTAATTATAGAAATGACAGTTCACGTGAAGTATTCCATACTCTGCATCCACTGGGAGGAAAGAAGTGAATTTGTATGTGCTGCCACAAAAAACTGCCAAGTGAGAAGCAAGGTGGAGAACCCTATGTATGGATGGTTCCATTTATGCTAAAAAAAAAATCTCTGAAGTCGTATGTGGATAGATATGCATGCCAACGCACCGTGAGCCAAACTGCCATCTCTGGGCAGCGGGGAGGGGCCTTCAGGGCAAGCGTGGAGGTTGAAACCACACTTCTGCTTTCTATCTCATATACTCCTATGCTAGTGATTGTTTTACACATGTATTGCTTGGGAAGTTAGAGAAAAACGGGGGGAAAGGGATGGGAAAACCAGTATTTCTGTCCGTAAACCCAAGCCCATCCAATCAAAGATGCTCCAGGCCTGGGGGAAGCCTTGCTTTCTCCTTGTATATTACAGTTGCTTCGGAGAAATGTCCAGACACGCTCCCTCACTGCCAGTGCTTGACCTGCTTTGTCAGCGCCTCTGCAGACATTGCACTGCTTAATATCCGAGCTTCATCTTCGTCAGCTCTCTCCTTGTTCCAGGATATACTATGGTCTGCCGTTACAAGACAATACGTAGAATACAGTACAAGCTCCTTACCCTGGGACTGAAGGTCCTGAAGGATCTGGCCTAACTAGATACTCATGCTTCTAGCTCAGAAGGAAAGCATATCCTATTACGCTTTCTAATTCATCTTGCCAGAAACGGTTTTTAGAAACAGATGCCATCTGTCAGGGCTGCCATCTGCCCTGACTTGGCTATGAAGGCCAGAGTGGATGACCAGCTGGTTCACCCACCTCAATTTTTCATTCAGATCATCTGCAGGCTCTTAAAGAAACAGGATAGGTAATAATAATTCAAAGGATAAAACAAGTTCCCACACATGTAGCTTTTACCTTGTGCCACACGGTGCTGCTTCCTGTATATTACGTTACTTACATTATTTACTTATTACTTTCTCCCAGTGACATATCGAAGTGAGCCTCGTGTGCTCCCTTTACAGAGGAGGAAACTGAGGCTGAGCAAACATAGGTGAAAGGGGGTTCCTGACCTCTAGGCAGTACTGCCTCCCCAAGGCACCCTTTTTAACAGGAGCTCACAGATTTGTGGGCACCTCTGCAGTCACAGTGGCCTGTTGGGCTGTGTGGTAAAGAACAGGCCACATTATGGGTCCCATGGTGCATCCCAGTTCCTGGAGTCACTGATCCCTCTCCCCACAGGGAGGTGCACCTGGGCCTCCCTTCTTCCCATGGGGCCTGGCAGGTTGAAAACGCTTGAGTCAGGCTCTTATTTAATCTCTGTGCTCTTATAGGGCCCTTGAGAAAAGACATTCTTCCTAGAGATGAGCTGTGAAGAACGCCTTCCAGAGAAAGGCTCTTCGAGTGTTTCAAGAGGATCTGTACCGAGCACCTAATGGCCTTGCACAGCAAACCTGGGGGATGGTGTGTTTTCTCCCAAGAGCTGCCTTGAACTAAGACTCGGACGATGGGATTCAGGTTCTGTCTTGCCCATCAGATCTGTGTGACCCTGAGCAAATAGCTGTCCCTCTTTGGGCCAACGTTATTGAGGAATAATTTAGGTAGAATGAAATGCACACTTTTTAATTGTTCAGTTCTCTGAGTTTTAGAAGTGTGACCCTTCTGTGACCACTACCACAGTCAAAATATACACATTTCCATCAATTCAAAAGCTCTGCTTTCTGCTTTCGGCCACTAAAGATTAAATTGGTCTTTTTTAGTATTTTATACAGGTGGAAGCATTCTGCATGTAGTCATTTTGTTTGCCTTCTATCTCTCCACATGAAATCTGTTGAGATCCACTCATGCATGTGTCAGTAGTTCATTCCTTCCTATTGCTGGGTAGTGTTCCATTGTCTGACAACACCACCATTTGCATATGCATTTATTTGCTGTTGGATACTTGGATTGTTTCTCGTTTGGGGGTATCACAAAAAAAAAAGTTGCCAGGGTCATAGGTGAACAACTCCATGTTTTCATTTCTCTTGGTTAAATACCGAGGCATGCAAGTCCTGAGTCATGTGGATGTATTAGCTTATTTACTGTCACATGGTTGTATAGGTTGGCAGTCTGAAATGCAGGTGTTGGCGGGGTCGAGCTCTGTGCAGCAGATCCTCAGGGGTTCTGGGGGCTGGGTGTGGAGGGTCTGCAGCGCCTGAAGAGATGTGGGTTGTAGAGTGAGTCAGACCTGAGTTCAAGTCCTGGCTCTGCCACGTTCAAGTTGTGTGATTTTTTTTTTGCAAGTTATTTAACCTCTTTGGGTCTCACCTTTCATATCTGTAAATTGGGGAAATCAATAATATCTACCTCATAGTGTTGCTAAGATTAAGAATTTTCTATTTAAAGCATCTAGCATAGTACCTGGAACAGAGCTGCTGTTTGAAAGTTGTGGTATGATTCCCTCTAAAATTGTGTCCATTAGCAGCTGCCCCTGGCCTCTCCCCTCACCCTAAAATACATCCATCATAACCCCATCCAGGAAGCTCTCCAGGCTCTGCACCCTAACCTCTCTGAGCATATCCTGCCTTCAAACCTCTGACCTCCCCGGGTTTTGGGCATGTGGCACACACCCCTGCAGGGCCTCAGCTCAGACGCCATTGTAAATCCACATCATTGCCTGCCATGTGTGGCTGCCCAATGCTTGTCTGCACAAAAGACAAAAAGCAGGAGGAAGCCAGCCTGCTGGCCTCTCCCGCCCCTTTTTAAACAGCTCTGATGTGCTGATTAGAACATCTGTATTAAAAGAAGGAGAGCCCCTGCACCTTTGCTTTTTCTTAGCCAGCTTCACCCTGCAGCCCCTCAAGGTCAGAAATGAAAGATGATTGGAATGCCAACCACGTTTGCGCAAAGTCACACTCAGAGATGCTGGGTGTGCATTTTCTGACGTTTGCCAGGGAGGCTATTAGCATTTCTGCTGATGGGGCTGAAGCCCCCAGCCCTGGCCTCTCACTCAACCCCACTTGCAAAGCCAGGGGATAATCTGCAAGGCGGGCACGGCTCCAGAGAAGAGCTTGTGTCAGGCGCTGCCATCGATCCAGGGCAGCGCCACTGCCCCGGCAGCCAACTCGACTTTAAAGGACATTGCGGTCACGTCAGAAGCTGCCCCTGTTCTCTGCCTCCGCCATGGTGTTGCTTTGTAGTCAAACTTGGTTTTGGCTTCTGACCTTGTATTTTACCAGCTGGGTGACTTGGGAAGAGTCCCATAACCTATCTGGGCTTCAGTTTCCTCCACCGTAAAATACCAGTTATTTTTTCACCCAAAGAGTTGTGAGGATAATGAAATGAGATATGACTTTGAGTCACATAGCAAGTGCCTAGCACTTTGTAAAGGCTCGATGAATGCTAGTTTCCCTTGCTTCCCATCCTTCCACAGCCTGTTGATAAGCCTTATCTAACTCTATATGCAGTTAGCTGCCAGACTAGGGATAGTGAACGTCTGGCCCTCTTAGCACCCCAAACTCTCACAGGACCATGGCAGATATTGCTATCTGTCCCTGGTATGCTAAGGTAGGCAGCATTATGGCCCCCCTGAAGTTGTCCACATTCTAAATTTTAAAATCTGTGACTATGTCATGTGCCACAGCAAAAGGACATGACAGGTATAATTAACTTAAGGGTTTTGGGGAGATGAGGCTGGATGAGCTGGGGGAGGGGGTACCCTATGTAACCACAGGATCCTAACGTATTAGAGGGAAGCTGGGGAGTTGGTGTCAGAGAGCTGCAGCGTGAGGAAGACCGGACTGGCCACTGCTGGCTCTGAAGATGGAGGAAGGGGCCGCACACCAAGGACTACGACCAGCCTCTAGAAGCTGGAAAGGGTGAGGAAGCAGATTCTCCTCTAGAGCCTCAAAAGGAATGTGACCCTGCTGACACCTCGATTTTAGCCCGGTGAGACCTGCGTTGGACTTCCGACCTCCAGAGTGAGAAGAGAATAAATTTGAGGTGTTCTGAGCAACCAAATTTCTGTAATTTCTTATAGCAGCCATAGGAAACTAATATACCCCTCATCTTTCCCCACAATAACACACTTGGCCTGAGAATTCTTTCAATATAGTGCTGCAGGCAGCCAGCAGGGAGGAATTCCGGATGTGACGTTCTGTCAGGGTTACCGCATGTAATGCCATTCCCTGGTTCATTTCACAGTGCTCTGACTGCAGCCTGCCCTGGCTTCACGGCCCACCTCCGCTACCTACTTTCTCCCTAGCCTGAAACCCAGCAAGCTGAGGTCCACACCCCAGCCAGCTCTGGACTTCTTCCTGCATGCTCAGACCCCTTAATGGCCCTAGAAAACAGAACTACTCTTTTCCAGGGCTTTATTCTCAGGGTTCCAGCAAGGGCCTGGCTTCTGTGGCTGCCCCGTGACCCACAGCTGGAGGATCCCCTGAGAAAAAGAACCCACATGAAGGGCTGGATCAGAAGGAATGTAAGACCACAGCCTGCCTCCTGGCTCCCACTTCCCTCAGCTTCATTACAAAGGCCTTTCACCACAAGGGGATATATTAGATGCATAAATTCATATCCACTGGCCTCTGGCCACCATAAGAACAAAGGCTTCTTGCAGCAGCACCTAGCACCATGGAATGCTTCGTATGGAGGAACAAAGGGTCCCAAACAGAGATGTTTGCCTTCCACTTGTGAATGTGGAGGAGCTATAGACATGGACAGGCTCCCAGGGGATGGGCACCAAAGGGGAGAAAATAATGACTTATAGTCCAAAACACCTGGAGGTCAAACATCCTTACCCCAGCATCCATCTCTGGGGTTTAGCCCGTGCAGATGTAAGCACACGCACACTCTTCTGCTGCCTGCAAACACCACCCCAACCCAACCCACAGAGAGACAGCCATATGCACATACATGTGTGTGCACACCCCCAACACACCAATCCATGGGTGTACGTGCACACGCTTGCATCCCCAGACACCAACATGCTCATCCCCGCAATGGAAGAGCACATATGGGGATAGGCACCACAGTGCGTACACACAGGTACCTATCTACCACACTCAGACACACACGTGTTTAACCACATGGGGGTGGTTAAGTCCCACCTTCACGGCAAGTCTGTGCCTAAATTCAGCATGCACACTCAGAAGCACTGACACTGCCCCCTGTGGCATACACATAATTGCATGTAGAATCAGCATCTAAAAACCATGGCGATTCCCCCTTCACGCACACACCCAAGGCCCATGCCAGATGGGCAGCCATGCGGAAGGCAACCTGGCTGGCACACAGTCTCCAAACATCTTCATGAAAACAAGCAAAAGCCAAGTAAATAGAAGCAAAGGCCTTTGATGTTTTCGTTTCTGCCACAGGACTGCCACCTGACTGGAGGGGCTGGCTGCCGCAAGCTGCCCACTCTCACAGCAGGCAGCCCCCATGAACACAGGGTTTGTCTGCGCTGACAGCATCGTGATCATTTCCCTGGGGCCTGGGGTGCTCACATTAGCACGTGTGTGTGCACACGCACACACACCCACCCCTGACTGTTTGCAGCTGCTTTTTCTTTTTAAATCTCTCATATAACACACTTTGCAATTCAGCCCCCTGCTCCTCGCTTGGCTGGGCTAAACTATTTCGGGAACTGGCACAGATGCTGAGAGCAAAGATATTATTTGGAGATGCTCAACAGAGATCAAAGCTGCTTAATCAAAGCTGTCGACTCAGTGCACAGCGCCTTGGCGCATCCACCGCCCAGGTGGAGAGGAAGAAGTCAAAGTAGGTAACATAGGAGGCAGAGAGAACCCTGCAGTGGAACTCCAGGCCCAACAAGAACGGAGCTGTCAGACTCAGGGGAGGTACTCCTGAGGTCACCTAAGTCCCAAGCTTGTCTCTCTCTCCATCTCCAGATGGAAGTCTGTCCAAAACAGCCCCAGAAAGAGGAGAAGCTGCTTAAAAAGCCCTCCAGGGAGGAAGATTTCCTAACATTGCATTGAGCAATTCTTACACTTAGGAAAGGATTTTGTCTCCTGGTGCAGGTCTGATGAAACATTCTTGAGCTTACATGGACCACGGCTCCCTCCCTGAGTGTTGCTGGGTGGGGCTGGCTGAGGCTCGAGGGGTAGGTGCAGAGGGAGAGTCACTGTGGGTGCAGCCTGCTGTGGGGATGTGGAGACAGGGGGAGCTTGGTGAATTCCTAGTGGCTTATATTCTTCACCAAAGGTACTCGACCGAAAGAACCCCTTTTCCTAACACCACCATCCAGCACACACAGAAAGTGGTCATTTGTTAATTCATTCATGCAAACAATATTTGTTAGCACTTACTATTTGCCAAGCACTGGTCTAGCTGGGGATATAGCATGCACAAAACAAAATCTATACCTCTCAGGAATTTACATTTTAGATGGAATTGGGAGAGATGGGTAGGGAGACAGGTCAGGTTATAGGTAATTAAAAATTGTATTTCAAATTGCTTTAAGTACTTAGGAAAGAAGTAGACAATGTGCTATGAAAGACAGAGAGAGTATGTAGAGGCCATGGGGATGGAAGGCCGTGTTAATCTAGATAGGGTGAACACCAAAGCCTCTTTGAGGAGGTTACATTCAGGGCAAAACCTGAAGGATGAGCAGGAGCCAGCTGTGTGAAGAGCAGGGGCAGCTGTGTTTCAGACAGAGGGGACAGCAGGTGCAGGTGACAGAAGGTGACCAGAACTCCCTGTGTGCGAGGCAGGGCAGTGTGGCTGCAGCATGGTCAGCAAGGGGGGGTGGGATGAGGTGAGACCGGCCAGTGGGCTCGGGAAGCTCAGGAAGGCCTTGTAGGCCATCGTGAGGAGGCTGCCCTTCTTCTAAGAGTCTTCGCTCAGTGACTCCTGTGCAGAATGGGTTAAAAGAGGGCAAGAGCAGAAGCAGACAGACCAACTACAAGCACTGCAGACTCTGGGTTGAAAATGATGGTTGCTGGGACTACGGTAATGGCAGTGGAGGTAGGGAGCAGTGAATGGGCTTGAGAGCCATTTATAAGTAGAAGTGATGGACTTGCTGATGGATTGAATGTGGAGGTTGAGGGGACGGGAAAATGCTGTCATTTGTCAATCCAAAATCAAATGACCTAGAGTCAAAAGTCCCATGCCTCTGAGAGACCTTTCAAAGTCACTTATTCTCCAGAGTTGAAATCGACCCTTGCCCTACCAGGAGGCCATCAGCCCCTGCTTGCATGGGATGGTGAACTGACCAGCTGCAGGACCAGGCTGCCTGTGGCCTAATAGATACACCAAAGATCCACAGGGAGCTCTCCTTTGAGAGGTGCTGAACTTGGACTCCCCAAAACGTCTATCCATTGGTCCTGGTGATGTCTCTCTCTTGGGGTCATGAGGAAATGGTGAGCCTCCCTCCACAGAGGGGACTTTGGATAACTAGAGACAGTGCTAATAGTATCGCAGGTCATCTTTTCTCTAGGCCAAATATCCCTAGTGTCTGTACAATTGCTCAGGGCCACCCCTGGCTTGACATCAGTGTGACGATGTCCCTTTACAACTGTGGTACTCCAGTGTGGGCCTGGGACTTCGACATACCGGGTTCAGAGAATCCCCAAACAACCAGAAGTCAACACATCATCTTTGTTGAGCTCTACATTTGCATCCCTTGCCTTGTGACCCAACCACTTGGCCCAGAAAACTGGGCTGGCTTAACCCTCTCCCTCTAGCCTTTTCTTTTTCCTCATGGAACTATCCTTCTGTCCTAAAATGTTCTCTTAGGCCTAGGGGAGGAGTAACATAATCCAGAGCTGTGTTTCTCAAAGCAGACCCTGAAATGATGGTCCAGGCAATGCTGTGTACTATAATACATAGTATTATGTGTATTCTATGTATTTATGTACATATACATCATGGATACATATATTCATAGATATTCATATATACTCATATTCATATAATATGTATTCATGATGTATATCTACATAATTACATAAGTGTAATATAATTAATATAATATATTAATGTGTGTCTCCTTGGCTGCCAGGTTATATCAATGCTGTGCAAACCGTTCTTGTTATATCAACAATGGCTGAACTTTTTCTGAATAGACCTCGTATATTATACTATATGACAACAAGCAAGCTCTGACAAGTCCTGCAGTAAAGATACCCATTGAACTTGGTTGACTAACACATTACCTAAACTTGACCAAATATTATATTAATATATGTGTACTAATGTGTATACAATGTCTGTCCAGAAGGTATCCAGCCATGTACTATGAAAAATAGAGACATTTATTGGAGAAGATATAAATATGGGAAACACTATACACAGGACAATGATGCCTCAGTTCCCTTCAAAGTGCGCACCTTGGGACCTCACACAGTTCTGCCAATCACCATCAGCTGTCCCATCATGTTTTCCTGAATCTCACTGATGGTCTGAAATCTCTTCTTTTTCAAAGGTGATTTTAGCTTAGGGAAAAACCAGAAGTTATAAGGCACCAAATCTGGGCTGTAGGAGGGCTGAGTGACCTAGGTGATTTGATGTTTCACCAAAAAACCCTGCACAAGATGTGATGCATGAGTGGGTGGGTTGTTGTGATAAAGCTGCCAATCACCAGTTGCCCATGGCTGCAGCCTCCTGAATCACCTGAATAGTTTCCGTGGAGGAATGTTCAAGCTTAATGCAAAATTTGAGGCAGATTTCTTGCTCTACTTGCTCAGTCATTTTGCCAGACAAGATCGGGCATGTTCAGGGGGGTATGGCTGTAGACTCGCTCAGTCATTTTGAATGCGACGGCCACATAGTACACTTGCTCACTCAATGTTGTCTACCGCCCTCACTGACTAGTACAGTGAAATCATTATTGTTCACTCTCCTTAGCTGCCAGGTTACATCAATGTTGTGCAAACCGTTCTTGTTATATCAACAATGGCTGGACATTTTCTGGACAGACCTTGTATATTACACTATACTACCACGAGCAAGCTCTGACAAGTCCTGCAGTAAAGATACCCATTGAACTTGGTTGACTAACACATTACCTAAACTTGACCAAAGCAGCCTTTCTTCCCGGAATACCTACAATAGATCTGCGCTGGGAAATGACATTCCAGATGACTGTGTTATAGGATGGGTAACTTAAGCCCCAAATCCCATTTTGCCCTGAACTATTTAGGAGTTTTAAAGCCCAAATGGTGTTTTTGAATTCAATGACCTCCCAAATGGGCTCTTTCTCTCTTTATTGGCACTTCCAACCTGGCTTCATGTACCTACACACACAGATTGTGTCCAGGGAGCCGGAGGCCGTCAGTTGTCTTTCTGCCTTCCCGCAGCCCTGCTGAACTCACATAAGTCATCCCTTGGCTGCCAACCAGTTCTTAGACGGAACTGAACGTTTATATCCTGTTGCCAATTCGTAGGAGGAGATCCCAACAGTTGGGCACTTTTCCCACGATTTCCCTACTTCCTGCTCCATCTCCCTGATCACTCACAGCGCTGGTCGGTGTGGGGTCACCTGGCTCCACTGGGACAGGTGGAGGAGGATGGCAGCGGGAGAACACTCTGCCACAGGCCTCCTGTGACATCCCGGAAAGTCGCTTTCCTCTGAGCCTCCATCTGCCCCACTGTCGAAGGAAGTGGAAGACGCTGAGGCCCCTCTGTGTGATGGGTCTGTTTTTGCCACCTCCACGCTGGCGGGCCAGGAGCAGCTATTTTCCCAGAAAATTAACCTAAAAATACAGCGATGGAAAATATCCTCCCCACGCACAACCTTATTAAAAACTGGAAATATCTCTCAAAATAAATACTTCCTTTGTTGATAGAATATCTAGAAATATTTTGCCATTCTACATAAGGCGCCAGCCCTAACATGCGCTTGTGGGAGGGTCATGAGTAGTAATGGTGGTGCTGGGAGAGGGTGCCAGAGGCCTCACGTGGGGCTCTGCAGGCGGCGCCGTCCACATGGGGCTGCTCGGAGAGGGTCTGGCCATTTCGTAGGAATTCTCAGTAGACAAACCCTCCTCAAAGCAGTGAATCTAATTCACCTATTTCATATGACAACGCTGAAGTGCAGCTGCGTCGGGAGTCCTCAAGTAAGAGCCATACTGCTTGCACAACACTTTAGGCAGAGTCAGCCACCCTGATCAGGGAATGGGGGGACCCCTCCCTCCAGAAATCCACCAGACCAGGCCCAACCCTGTAAGCAGGCCTTTCTAAGGACCGAGGTCTTAGCCTCCTGTGTTAGGCACCTTGGGTCCTGTGTTAATGCTTTTCTGCACAAGGGCTGATGCCCTCTCCACTTTCAGATGAGTAAGTTTAAAGCTCAGAGGTGCTCACAGCCAAATGTGTGCCTCGTGGGGGTCAGCACTGGCAGAACAGGTTGGGAGGGAAAGGTCTCAGGGGTTCCCACGCATGGAGGTAAATGGGGGTGTGAAGACAAGTGTACAGAGGCTCAAAGTGGAGGCAAGGCCAGTCGTCAGGGGACACAGAGGCTAGAGGCCGGGCCAGGCAGAACTTCCTGGCCTTTCATGTGACCAGGACACCAAACCCTAACTCTCAGATGGAACAGAAAAAAATTAGGGCCAGAGGGATATTCCCTGGCTGCTTTATAGAAGCCTTAGTTTAGAACTGATGAGCTGCACTGTGATCAAGTTGAGTATTTTCAGCTTCCAGCACTGAAGCTCCCTTCTGTTAAGAGGAAAGACATCATGCCATTTTATGAGGTGTGAGTCTATGTACTAAGTGGATCTGGACTGATCAGGTCTTGTATATTAACCTAGAAGGTGTGAGGCAGCCTGAATTCCAGCATCCTTCAGAGTTAGTGAAAGAAAACTTAAAGATCATAGGACTCAGTACCTAAGATTCTAAGAAAAGAATTGCTTATAGGGACTATAATCTCTCCTATCTTCTAGTGTGAAGCAAGTTGGCAGCTTTCTGAGCTCAAGACCTGTGGCCAGCAGCCCCTTTCAGGGTGACCTGCCCCTGAGCTACAGGTGGGGCCTTCTGGAAGATGGTGAGCACAGAAAACCACACACCCAGAGCCTCCTTCCAAGGGCAAGGAGATCTCTATCTTCCCACTGATGCTCAGGGGTAGATCCTTGCTTCTCTAGGCAGAGACAAAGGTATGGAGAGACAGACATGGAGAGCAGAGTAGGACATGGAAAGTAAGACACAGAGGCTCACAGAACAACACAAACGTCTCTGATGTCTCCAGAAGCCAGGAAATGTACTGACCAAAGCCACGGCCCAGGCACGGAACAGATGAGGCTCAGGCTTGTGGAAACAGCGCTCAAAGCAGTGGTGCTGGCACTGACTGTCATTTCATGAACTTGAGCTTCAGTGAGCCACTGAACCAGACAGACATGGATCCAAATGCTATTGGGATCGGCATTGCTTTGCCACAACACAGACCCAAAACAATGGCCCAGACTGCCCCTTAGGACAACTTTCAGTCCTACACCCACCTTCCAACCCCGAGTCTCCCCCACCCTGAATGTAAAACAGTCTGTGTTCCTAGAATACTTTTCTGACTGGTTCCACTGCTTCCAGTCTGTCTTCCACACGGCAGCTGGAGTAATTGGTCTGAAAAGCAAATCTGATTGTCACATCCCTGCTTAAAATTTTCTGATGATTCTGCTCTACTTTCAGGATGAATCCAAACTTCTCAGCTTGGCTTCTATCAGCTGGAGGCAGCCGTCTCGCCTATCAGAACACCCACATCTCTTCTAAGGACAGCGGTCTTAGCCGCCTGTGTTAATGTTTTTCTGCACTAACACTCCATCACATCACTTCTGTCCCAACTTTCTCCACCTCTTAGAAATTCTTCACACGGGTTGATGGAAACACTGCTATGTACTCACCAAAAGCCACTTCGTTTTCCTCCTGGGGACCCTGCTAGAAGTGACAGATTCTGAGACTCTAAAGGATGGCGGTCAATAAGAAGCATAATTGGTAGGTACAAAACAGACAGGGGAGGTTAAGAACAGTGTAGGAAATGGAGAAGCCAAAGAAATTATATGTACAACCCATGGACATGGACTGAGGGGGGGAATGCTTGATAGAATGGGGGTACTAGGCAGAGGGAGATATAGGGGAAGAATTAAAAATGGGGTAACTGTAATAGCATGATCAGTAAAATAAACTTAAAAAAAGAATTAGGGAACAAACAAAAAGCTTTTCATGATGTGATTTTACTTATTTTCAGAAACTAAAGTTTTACAACAAAGGAAAAAAATAAAGGGTGGCAGTCATACGCGGCAGGCTCGTGGGTCTCTGAACCATTGCGTGGAAGACAGACATCTAGAGCCATCCAGCTGGGCCAGTGGAGGAGCAAGAAACACACTTTTATCGTGTGGACTCACTGACACTGTGGGGACACCTGTCAGAGAAGTTAGCGAATTCCAACTCACACACGGGCATGTCCTCTCAGCCAACAGGCCTGTGCATGTGTGCTCTCTCTCCCTGCAACATCCTTCCCTTTATCTTCTGCCTAGAAAATAACTAAGTACCTTCAGCACTCTGTTATCACCTCTTCTGAGAAGCCCACCTTGGTTCTCCAGACTGACTTAGGGAGGAGCCTCATCTCTGAAGTCTCCCAGAATTCTTTCTTTTTCTTTTATGTTTTCACTCTTCCAGCTACAAGACTAAGGGCAGGGACTGTCTTGCTCATCTCTAACCTCCTGAGATCCAGAACAGGGCCTCCCCCAGAGGAGAAGTTAAATGAATGTTTTTGAATGAATGAATAAATGGATGAATAAATAGAATAAGTTAATACATAGAATTGCAAGTGAGCTGTTCCTTGATAACAGCCGATGTGTTTACATAATGCTACCTCCCTCACATGTGTGTGCCGGGGACACTGTTGGGGAATCTAGGTACAGCAGCCCGGGCTATTGAGAAATGTAAGTAGCACATTTGCTGGACAGTGGTTGGCACAGAAGCCAGGGCTCTGAGTTCTCTGTGTTAGGGATATAGGTGAGAGAGCAAGAGAAAGTTGGGAAACCTCGGCATGGCAAGAAAGGAACATACCTTTATTAAGCATCTACTATGCGCCAGGTCATTTACATTGATTATTTCAGTGAGTCTATCTTTGCAACAACCCTATAAATTATCCCTATTATCTGTACTTGGCAAATAAAGAAGCAGACTCAGAGAAGTTAAGTGACCTGCCCAAGGCCACACAGCTGGAAAGAGGCAAAGCTGGAATCCAAACCAGACCTGTCTGTCTTCTGAGTGGGGGCTCCTTCCAATGTACCTCAGAGGGCAAAGGCTGAAGCCAGACATGCCTGGATTGTCCATGACACCCAGACCTTGCACAGACACGAGGCCCTCCCATCAGCCCTGGCCCCAGTAGAACACGTAGGCAGCTTCCCCTGGCAGCAGTCCATGAACGTGGACTGAGGGGGCGGTGAAGGAACCGGCTGCTTTTTCTCGGGCCGGGGCTCTTCCAGGCAGGCCTAATCTGCACAGCTGCCCCAGACACTGCGGAAACAAACACCGGTCTGTTGGGTCAGGTTCCCCTGAGTTCTCAGATGAAGGAGCCAGACTGGAGCCGGCACATTTCTCAACCCTCAGGCAACCGCTGACCAGGCCTCCTGGGCTCTGTCTCCACTGGCAGCCGTGACTGGTGCAGCCTCTTGGCAGGCTGAGCAAGCCTCTGGCCCTGCTGGCAGGTAAGGGCCCAGGGTCCTGGGTGCCAGGGACCACCCTGTCTGTCTGGGGAGACAGGTCCAGGAGCTTGGCCGGGAGCCCCAGGCCCCAGTCTAGCCTCCACTGGCTTCAACAACCTGGCAGCTGAGCAGAGGCCCCTGAATTCCTGGCAGGGAGGTCAGGAAGAGAGAAGTCCTTTTAGGATGTGACTAGGAGGACAGGTTAGTCGGGGGAAGGGGGTGGCTGGGAGGTGTGTGAGACCCTAGATGACCTATCTCAGAGGCCAGCACTTTAAGACAGGCCTCTCCTAGTCACTGTGATGAACAAACATAGCTCTTGTCCCCATGGAGCTCAGAGTCTAGAGGGAGGATGGACACAGGACAGACAATCTTAGTACGGTGTCAAAATTTCTTTGGGGTGCACCGTTTACCAGCTATGTGGCTTTGGACAAATGACAAACTCTCTGGGCCTCAGTTTCCTTATCTGTGAAGTGGGACTAATTATATCCACTTAAAGGGTTTGGATGAGAAGTATATGGGTAAAAGTGCTTAGCAAAGTGCCTTGCTCATAAAAATGGTGCTTCTAAATGCTGTGTGAATCTTTGTCCTCCCAACTAGAGGGAGCGTGTGCAAGGGCAGGGACTTGGGTTTATATTTCTCGTATAGAGACATGGACTCCAGCCCAGTGCTCAGCAGTTAGTGTTGTAAGTAACAGAAAGGTTGAATGCATAGCCCAATGGGATAGAAACAACTGCCATCTATAATAGCTTCAGGATGTCAGTCTCTCCCTACTGGGCTTGCTCCAAGGAATCAGCCTCTTTGAACTGACCACGATGAAAACCACAAAGCAGGCAACAGCTGGCAGGAAGAGGCTGGCCAGCCTTATAATCTCGTGATGAGTCTGGATAATCTAAACTTGATAAGAGCTCCTTGAATAATCAAGGACAGACTGCAATTGTGAGAATAACTCCTATCTAGACAGCATTCTCAGTTTGCAAAGCTCTACCACACACACTCTTTCATCTGGGGAGCCCGATAAATATGTGTTGAAGGATGGAGCCTTGCATCAGCCTTGTGATGCAAGGTATTAGGGCACTGATTTAACTGATAGGGTAGCCGAGGCTCAGAGAGGTACATGAAATTGCTGGAAAAAGATAGGTCCTGTTGATGCTGTAATAGTGTCCTTTGTACCACCCTGCATCTTTCCTGTAAGTAGGTGGTAGGTGGGGGTATCTAGTCATTGACACCCTCCCCACCTCCACCACCACCACCTCCTCGAACCAGACAGGAGATCCGACCAATACAGCTGCTCTCAGTGTGCTGGTCGTGGAGATAGGTCTTTGAAGCAACATGTAAAGGCTGTTCTCCACAGCCAGTACCCTGCCCTCCAGCAGGCGTGCTCCCTGGTGGGTGGGACCTGTGGAAAGATGAGAAGGGAGCAACTGCCACAGCTGGAATGCAAACAAACAATGAAGCTGGTGAGAGATTGGCCCTGATCTCTCTTGCCCATGGAGGGTGTGTATAATATGGAAATAAAAATTACACAACTGAGCTGTCTCCTGGGAGGACGATGGCTAATTAGATGTCTCACAGCACACTAGCTCCTAATCACGAAGCAATCTTCGCCCTCAGATTGCAAACCTCAGCCACGAGCCAGGCGTGACGCACAGAGAGGCAGCCATCTTCCAGGACTCTGGCGGGCACCAAAGCCGCCACTCAGGGGGCACCTTCCAGGTGGCACCCTCTGGGCTATGGGGTTTGCATTTCCTGTTCCTGAATATAAGTCTCTCCTTAAAATCCTGAGAGTGAAGGGCTCTGAGTCCCCTCCTGTACTAGATGAGGAAGCAGAGGTGAGGGGAGCACGCTGGCCTGGGTGGGGAAGTGAAAGGTGGTCAGTGACTATGGAAACAAAAGGAAAGGCAGCCCTAAATCCATGCAGAAAGAATGGCGTTTGCTTTCTCCTCACATGGGCATTTTCTGGGGTGAACTAGTTGACTAGCCCTGGCTTGTCAAAGCTGGAAAGGCCTTCAGACAAGATCTAGGCTGGTGTTTTGCAAAAAGAAATTTTTTTTTTTTTTTTTTTTTAGTAACAGGACCCTTTAAATGCACTCTTGTGTGGAAGGATGGTGGATGAAACAGAGCAAGGAGGAGCTGCCCTGGTAGACATGGGCGCCCCGCCCACCAGCCTTCTCCTTTCTTGTCTCCCCAGCACATCTTCCTGGAACCCTAAGGTTCCCTGGAACCCAGTTTGAAAACCACTGTCTGTATTCAACTCCTTCCTTGTACCCATGAAAAAACAGACCTGGAGAATTTCAATGATCTGTCTACCCATGTCAAAAATCCAGTAAGTGGTAGAAGCAAAATAAGAAATCAGGCTTTTTGTTATTCAAGTCAAGGATTTTTGTAGGTAGATGTAGATCTAAATACTATAGTAGATGTTGGTACAGATACTAACGCTATACAGACACAGAGATGGAGATAAAAATATGTATGATGGGGGACCCCCCCAAAACTCAGAATGTTAAAAATGTGTATTTATTCTTACGTGTTTAAACTTCAGTCACCGTCAAAGGACTCTCCATTTGATGCAATACACTGACACAGTTTTCCTACTGCTCAAAACAGTTTGTGAACTCATCGATTTTGGTGCCTTTTACTGCTCCTGCAGTTTTTTGTTTCACGTCTTGCACATCAGCAAAACGTTTTCTTTTGAGGACATTTTTCATCTGGAGAAACAAAGAAAATTGCTTGGGGCAAGATCAGGTGAATAGGGAGGGTGGGGCATGGGGGTCATGCCATTTTTTTGGTCAAAAACTGATGAACACTCAGCCTGGTGTGGGCAGGTGCACTCATCAATCACCCCATCGTGAAATGGGCAAACCCGTTGAAAGAATTTTCAAAAGAAATTTGCTGAAGCCAAACGTAGCCTCTCACAAGAATATAGCTGGTGCACTGATACAGATGGTTCTAGAACACTCACCAAGCTGGGGAAGCCTGTGTTACAAGGGGCCCACCCTCCAGAAGATAATTCTGATTTGCGGGGGGGTCAGCTCTCATAATTTATTGAACATTCTTTGAGCCAGGCTATGTAAGTATATTGGGGACCCAAAATTGGGGAACATGGGCCCCATTCCTCAGGAGCTCACAATAGAGCTGGGGAGACAGACAAGGGCCCCCAGGGCTGCCTCACAAACAAGAGGATGGAGAGAATTTTGGTGAAAGTGCCCATAACAGCTCAGGAGGAGTAGAGGGTGGGAAAGAGTTGTCCTGGACTGACAGGGGTGAAGGCTTTGGGGAGCGGGGGACTTAGACCACCAGAGTTGGGAGGGTTGATGGGACCATAACAGGGGGAGGCACTGCGAGCAAAGGCGGAGAGGCAGGCAAGTGCAGGGCATGAGCTGGTGGACATACTGGGGCCTTCAGAAACTGAGGTCAGGTCCGTCTCTTACCTGCCTCCTTTCCTAACAGGATTTGTCCTTCCCTGCCCAGCCCCCAGCCCACCCCCCCGCCCAACACTCTGGGATCTACGTGGGGGCTCAGCCTCTTCCTTTCCAGCAGCTGTCTTGAAGATAGGAGAGGGGAGTGGAGGAGAGCAGGAAACAGGAAATTAATTCTTCAATGCTGTGAGCACATGTGTGTGTGCGCACGCGCGTTGAGAGAGAGAATGTTATGTAAAAAAAACATCAACATCAAACACTGTCTGAAGCTAGTTCTGTCTTTTAACAAAGAGGTGCAATTCACCTCAGGGGAGTTTTCTGACATCATCATCATCATCATTATTACTATTATAGGAAAAGGCTTTAATGGGCCTCTTTGGTCCTTGGTCTGGAAGGTGAAGGAGAAACAAAAAGATAGTATGACATTTGGGCTTTGTTCCCTGGGAACTTCAGGGGGCTTACGAAGTGAAGCCTAGGGGTAGATTGGGGAAAGGGCTCAGTAATGGAGGGAGAGAGGGGTATGACGCGGCATGAGGGTGCAGCTCGGAACAGAGCAGGGGGTGCACTCTATGGAGACAGGGAATGGCCACCCCATTTTTCAGAACATCAGTTATTTTCTGTCTACTCTTATTTTCAGCAAAAGTCTGGTGGCCACAAGAACCTTGTGTCAGTGGCATTTTGGAACAAAGGTGGGCAGAGGAGAAAGGACTATTGTCTCAGGTGCCTAGAGCAAGGTCAGGAAGACATGCATTTGGACACAGAAGGTAAACACTCTGGAAGTACAGGGGAGGGGGTGCTTCTCAGAGTAGCAGGGAGAAGGCATGAGTGTTTTACTTGAATAGTATGGCAATGGATGCTGCCAGAAGGCTGAGGGACTTTGTGTATAATGATATGTGTGTATAATTACATGTATGTGTACATGGGTGCACACATTTATGGTATGCATGTTTGTACAAGTGTGTTCACAAGTGTCAACACCTGTGTGGTCGTGCAGGTAAATGTGTGTGTATTTGTGAGTAGGGGTAAGTGTATGGGAAAGAGCAAATATTCCATGTGTGCATGCATGCACATGGGGCCTATGCTTCAGGACCTGTGGGAACATGAGTACAAATGAATACAGATGAGTGAGTGGCCATGTGGGTGTGGATGTGTGAACGCGATCCTGAGAACACTGCAAGTGTGTATGCATGTCACTGTGTGTGTAGGGCTGTGAGGATGTTTATGAACGTGTGCCACCCTCTGCTGTGTGTGTGTGGCCAGGTGTGCCGGGGCCAGAGGGAGACTTGGCCCCCTCTGTAATGTGCCGCCCCCCCCCAACCTGGGGCCCAGCGTGGAAGGGCGAGGCTCGGGCAGCGGGGCCGGGGGGAGTGGATGTTCCCAGGCGTGCCTGTCCTGGAGCTCTGCAGCCTGCCCAGGAACATTCCCACTTTCCCATTCCTGGGAAGGAACATAATGTCCGCTGGCTCCTCTCCCACCCACTGAGTCCAACTCCCTGCTGCCTTCGGCTGTGAGGCGCTTCCTGACCAGGACAAGGAGCGTCCAGGGAGCCAAACCCTGGGGGCAGAGTGGGAGGGAGACACACTGGCTCCGGGAGTGTCAGCAACAGGAGAGCCTCCCCGGGAGTGATTCAAGTAGCCTCATTTATGGGGTGTTCGCCATGTGCCAGGCCCGTGCAGAGTATTTCACAGGGATAAACTCATTTAAGCCTCCCTATGGCCTTGGTTGCTAGGGATTGCCATTATCTGGTTTTGGCAGACGAGGAAAGTGAGATGTGGGTTAAGGAGGTTGAGATGGTGCAGGCAGTGAGTGGCAGCCTCCTGGCAGAGGCAGGCCCAGCACCTCCCAGGTGGCCCACCACTCTCAGTGCGTGGAAGGGAGACTGAGGCCCAGGAGGGGACCCACTCTCTTACCAGGCTTCCTTCTGCTCTGGGCTGTCCTCTAGGAGCCCTGAAGACAGGTGGGATGCAACTAAGGCAAGGGACCTCAAGACAGTTGTGATGGATCTCTCCACTTGGGAAAGGCCTTGCTTAAGGGCCCAGGGCACATAGGCATTTGCATGAATCGCTCCCCTTTGCTGGGACTGACGAGGTTAGAATTGGAGCTTCTGAAGCCAGGGAACTCCACCCATGGGAAACCTTCCACTCCTGTGGTTAGCATAGCTCCCAAACTGACCAAGCCTGGCCCAGCACAGCTGGCACAGGGGTCTCTTGGCCCCCAATGATCCTACATGCCTCAGCCATCCTCACTTGCTTCAAACATCCCTTTGGCACTGATGGTCTACAATGTGCCAGGCTACACACCAACCCTTTACATGTCATATATAGCATGTATTATACTTTCCATTTATTACCACATTTCACCTATACAACTATGTTATAAGGTTAATGTTATTCCCATTTTACAGTCCAGGAAACTGAGGACCAGAGAGGTTAAGTCACTTTCCAAGAATATACAGCTCTTAAAATTTGGAATCAGAATTTGAACTTTGGTCTGACTCCAAAGTCTATGTTGTTATTATTAAATTATCACATTTCAGCCCCACCATACTCCCATGAGGGGGGGAACATTTAGCCTAGGATCAGAAACAGGGCACAGCATTGTTAAGTAACAGCTACGCACGATGTCGGACGGGCACTAGACTTGTTGGGGCAATCACTTCGTAAGTTATATACATGCCTAATCACTATGTTGCACACCTGAAACTAATATAAAAGTATATGCCACCTTAATTGAAAAATAAAAAAAAAAATGAAGCGATTTTACTAAGAACACATACTGACAAAGGAGCAGAGGCAGGACGTGAACTCAGGTCCACGGGAACGTGAATGTGCCCCTAAGATCACATTATGAAACATGTGTGTGTACGTGTGTTGGATCTTCCCACCCCTTTTCTGCCACCCCAGTCCCTCAGCTCTAGCCAAGAAGGGCCTCTCTCCTCCCGGTCCCACAGAAGCCATCCTCCTCCTCGCTCTGCTCAACACCCCCTTCCCCAGAATTCTCATGGCCCTAGAAGGGCCCCCCTGTACCTCCCTCACAGCCCCATTCTCCCCAATCTGACTCTGGGTTTCTCAGCTGATTCTTCTCTGTCTGGCCCATCTCCACGACAGATCTGGGGCTTGCTACCACCACAGCTTGTCACAGGGCCAGGCCCTTGGTAGAGACTCAGACTGTACCCATTGCTCCTCCTGATGATGAAGATGTGCGTTGAGTCACCAGAAACCCACCCACCCATCCATCCATCTGTCCATCTGTCCATCCATCTATCCAAAAAAGTTTATTAAACACCTACTATGGTCCAGGTACCATTCTAGGTACAAAGAATAAAACCAGACAAAAGTAACTGCCCCATTGGGTCATATCACCAAGGAGGGTGAGAAAGGTAATACATAACAAACAATAAATCAATCTCAGAGTATGTTAGAAAGTGATGACCAAAAGGAAAAAAACAGCATAGTTCCAGAGCCCACAGAGAAGGTAGCCTTCAAGCAAGACCTGAGGAAGGGAGTGAGTTAGTGATGCGAGCATCCGTGTGCTGGGTAGAACAAACAGCAAGTGCAAAGGCCCTGAAGTGGATGTGTGCCAGGGTGGCTGGAGTGGCATGACCTGGGGGAGAGCAACAGGGGAGCAGTCAGAGCGTGTGGGGACTTGAGGGACACAGTTAGGACCTGACCTTGTACCCTGAAGAAGAAAAAGACTTTAAAAAAATTTAAATATGTTTGTTGATTTCAGAGAGAGAGAGAGAAGCATTGATGTGAGAGAGAAACATTGATTGGTTACCTCCCACACACACCCTTAGCTGGGATCACACCCTGACCAGGAATCGAAATTTCAACCTAGATATGTGCCCTGACCAGGAATTGAACCCCCAACCTTTTGGTGTGTGTGTGTGACGATACTCTAACGGACTGAGCCACAGTAGCCAGGGCAAAGAGGAAGACTTTAGAGCACAGGTGGCAATCACAAGGCCTGAGGGCTGAATCTGGCCCTCCACCTTGTTTTATTAGGCCCAGCACCTTGTTTCTACCTGGCAGCAGCGCCGAGCTCTTGCTTAACTGTTAAGGAGCAGGTACATGTATGCAGTCCTAGAATGCCATTCTGCCCTTTGAAGGAAACCGCAAGGCTAACGTGGCCCCCCCAACCTGGTGAAAATGAGTTTGACACCCCCTGCTTTAGAGGGCCTTCCTCCCCTCTTTCCTTCCCCCCACCCCAGAACTTTGTTTTGCTATCTTCTTATCATTCAGGTTTGGATGAAAACCGTCTCCTTGGGGAGGCCTCTCCTAGGACCACCCTGTGTAACTGGTACTCCGCACCTCACCGTGCGCCCTTTATCACGACTACCGTAGTACATCTTCTTCCTAGCACTTGCTGTTCTGGGAAGTAGCTAATATGAGTTTCCTGGGTCCCTCTGTTGGTTTTGTGGCTTCACTCACCAAGTGGGAGCAGGGGCACTAGTGTCCTTATCGTTTACAGTGGAATTGCCCTGCCTAGAACAGTGTCTGAGGGCAGTAGAGCACTACACAGCAAGGTGCCAAGCAGCCTGCCACCCCCCCATTACCAGCCTGCTAATACTGTGATGTGCCCCAGGGGGCTAGGTACTGGCTCATAAACCTGGGTCCGATGGGGAAGGCAGGTGCACGCTTCCTGCACAAATTCCAACCTGCCCCTACTCCAACTGCCACCATCCTCCTAAAATGCCCTCCTAATACCTATTAAAATTGCATATGAGGGTTTAAACTCAACTTACGACAAGCTAAAGAAACCACTTGCAAAGCTGAGCCCTCTTCTTTGCCCTCAACTGGGTCATCAAAAAATAAATAGCTCTCTTCCTAGAAATTCACGGCACTGCCGGTCTAGTCATAAAGCTATTGCCCAGAGAATTCCATGGAAGCAAAGGAAACAAAAAGTGACCAAGAACCTACCAGGTGCTTTCCATAGATTTTATCATTCAGGCTCCCGAGCGAGCCTGCAGTGTAAGGTTATTGCGCCTGCTTTACTCAGAAGTCTAGTAACTCTCCCTGTGTCAGTGTTATATGATTAGTTATGGGAGAGCCAGGATTCAGCCTCAGGTCTGCCTGACACCAAAGCGTCATGCTCTTTCCACATCCCTATGCTCACCCAGCTTCAATTCAGCACAAAAATTCTATTCTTCAGAGGACTAAGGAGAACCAAGAATTGGAAAACAAGAAAAACAAGGAACCTGTTTCAATGGAGCTGGGGTTGGCCGAGAGCCAGCTCGTCACTTGAGCGGTAGGAACTGTCCTGAGCCCAGTGCTGCCCAAGCAGGTGCCCTGCACCTTGGACCCAGGCGTGCTGTGGCCACCCAGTCCTCCCCACCAGCCAGGGCCCTTGGAGCAGCCCTGGCGCCCAGCGCACCCGCCTGGGTGCTCCATAGGGAGTCTCCAGCCGCCTGCCTGCCTGCCTTCCAGACTAAACATTCCCTTCTCCCAGCTCTCTCTGCTCCACGGGGCCAGCAGTGTCCTAGGAGAGTCTCAACAACAGAAGTGAAGGGTAGTTTACACGTGTCTATGGACACCCTTGGGAGAGGGGTGGGCACGTGCCCAGGCTTACAAACATGCATACAGGGAAGGGTGAGCTTGTGCACACTGCTCGGGGAAGGCAGGCCAGCCGAGAGATCCACAGTACCACACACACACACACACACACACACACACACACGCCCCGAAGGCAGAAACTGTTATCTTTGAACTCTGATAGAGAGGTGGGCCCACACTACAACACACACCCAAACAGCCAGAGGCCCTGGGCTTCTGACGCAGACGCATAGGCCAAAATGTAGACACGTACACAGTGTGCAGGGCCTTATTTTGGAAAATTTGAAAAAATAAAAAATAGAACCTGCCAATGTTTCCACTGTGTGCTGCTTGTAAAAATCTCGCAGGCTGGAGGGAGGGCCCTGAGCTGTGGAGCCGTGTGTGGGCCGTCAGATGCAGTGGGGGGGTCTCGAAAACAAACTGCCTGGAAAGTGTGGTGGGAGAGACGCACTTTGCTGGCAGGGCAGGGGCAGGGGCAGGGGCTGCACAGAGGGCAGGCTGTCCCAACAGCTGCTACAGAGGCAGCAGGAGTCTCCTGCTGACGGGTGTATGGCTTCAGTCTCCTGAAAGGAACAGAGAGAGACAGACAGATAGACAGACTACCCTAATGGTTGCTTTGTTAAGATTTAGTGGAATGATATTTGAAGCCAGTGCCTAGAACATCCTACACACTCAACACAGGAAAGCTGTTAGTTTGACCCTCCCAAGACCACGAGTCATAAAGACCTGAATCGTCCCATCACCACCTTCAGTGCCACCCCGTCTACGGCTGATTCGTTATAGCGCTGTCTGTCTCAGAAATATTTTATTGAACTTAATTTATATGAAGTGTATTTGTAATAACAATAAGTGCAAAATAACAACGAACATTTATTGAATATTCACTCCGTGGCAGACATGGTCCTGAGCACTTCACGTGTATTATCTCATTCGATTTTCACAACAACCCACTGTACAAATGAGGGAATAGAGGCACACAGGTGTTGAGCAAGTTTCCCCAGACAGAACTCAAATAGGAATGTAAACGCACTTAAGTAATGAAGAACTATAGTTATTCTATAATCATTTCTCTGTCACCTAATATATAAATACATATATGGCCCTATCTATCTATCTGTCTGTCTATCTATCTATCATCTATTTTCTGTTGAAGGAAGCCAGCTAAAACAGTCACGGGAGCACTAGCAACCCCCGCTTCTCAGGCAATGACCGTAAACCACCTGTTCTGAGCTCCCCTCAGCTTGGGGCAGGCAGCCATCTGGTGAGTCCATTGTAGTTTCTCCTTCGGTCATTACTTTGAACGTGAAGGATTGGTCCAGGAGGTGGTATAAAAGTCACAAAGGGGAGGACCACATTAAGTGTTAAAAACAAAATCGTTATGGGGGCCAGAGGAGTCTTTAAGTAAAAGGTCCAGGACATGGAGCAAAGCCACAGCTGTGGAGCAGGCTCCTCCACTGGGCATGACCTCTGCCACCACGTCCCTGGCCAATGGAGCTGGGTGTCTGTGTCCTCGGCCTCCAGACACGCGCCCAGCACACTGATGAGGTGCACGTTTACAAGAGGGTAAGGTGTGGAGAGGGGTCCCTGATGTAAACTATGGGCCTTGTGTGACAACGACATGCCCATGGAGGCTCATCCATTGCAGCAAGTACGCCGCTCTGGTGCCGGACAGTGCCAGTGGGGAGGCTGTGAGTGTGTGGGGACAGGGCATATGTGGGAGCTCTCCGTACTTTCCCTGATATCGCTGTGAACAGAAAACTGCTCTAAAAATTCATTAAAGTTTATTGATTAAAGAGAGAGAGGAAGTGCAAGACAGAGCACCAAAAGAAAGACATGAGCCCCCTCCAGGTCCAAGGGTTTCATCTGTGTTCTGAGCAGCCACAGGGTTTCTGGAAGGTACCTTCAGGGCCACTAGGGGCTGGGGCTGGCGTGGAAAGGAATGAGCCAGCAGGACCAGCAGGACCCAGCCCCCCCACCCCACCCCCACCCAGCTAGAGCTGCCCTGATTCTCTGTGCTTTATCCATTGGAGCTCAGCATAAACTTCACAGGAAGGAGGTTGTCCTGCTGGCCGAGGTTTCAAGGAGTCTGCTTCAGAGATTCAAACATGGCAAGACCACCACCTTCCTCTTATCTGAGCAGCCCTGAAGTTTGCAAAACCCTTTCACAAAAGGGCCCCTAAAGGCAGGCAGCTCACCTTTAGGCTCACCCAGTACCAGGTTGGACATGTACAAAGTGCTTGATAATCATTTACTGTAGGAACTATGACTCAGTTGGGTTTTACAGCAAATCTAAGAGGTGGGCAAAATAATTTTGGTTTCACCCATTTTACATTGTAAATTGCTTACAATGGGCCAGGTACTGTGTTAATCACTTCACATGAATTAACTTATTTAATCTTTACCACAAAACTTTGAGGTAAGTAATATTATTATTAATGAAACTAGAGCACAGGGAAGCTAACTAATTTGCCGAAGGTCATACAGCTAATAAATAGCAGAGATTCCAACTCTGACAGCTTGGCTCTTCCCCATCATGACAAGTTTTTCATACGGAGTGAACCCTGGGCTGGGAGAGTGGTAGGGAGCCCTTCAAGTCCCAGGGAGGCTTAGTGGTGGGGCCAGGCTTGGATCCCAGGAACAGCTCAGATCCCCTCCTACCTTGTCCAGACATGGTTACCACAGCCTGGGCAGGGCATGGGATGGCTGGCTCCCCACCACCTGGCACACAACAGAACTCTCCCAGCCTGGGAGGCCAAGGGCAGCACTTCCCAGGAGATCCACCCACAGCCAAGGCCTGTCTGATGCAGAGGTAAGGGCAGGGAAAGGAAACAGGAAGGCATATTCAGAACAATGATTAAAAAGCAAGATAAAAACACAATCTCTTTTCCTAAAGCTTCCCATCTGGTCCATATGCTCAGCTCATACACTGGGTGGACCCCAGCCAGCTGTGGAATTTTGCCAGCTGGGTCCCTCTGATCTGGGAATGGTCTGGCCTGATTCCAGAGGGAGATGAGGAAGTGCCCCCTGTCCAGGAATGTAGACAGGTAGGCCCAGGCTTTTACCACTGTATCCATCCATCCATTACCCATTCATCCTTCATCCATCCATCACCCATCCATCCATCCTTTTATCCATCATCCCTCCATCCATCCATCCATCAGCCATCTACCATCATCCATCCATGCATCCACCCATCTGCTGGAACTATGGTACCAAGAATAAGTGCCCTTATTATGATGTTCTTAGGTGGACTGACCTCTGGGCTTCCTCCCTAAGATTAAAGGCTGTGTAAGAACTGGTTGTGGGTAGGCTGTGACAAAGCTCTCCAAGTTAGGAGGCACTTCACCTGTGAGAAATTGTTTATGTTATATATGTAATTTATATATATATTTGTAACATATAAGGCAATATATATTTTTATATATTGCCTTATATGTTATAAAGCAATAAGAGACTTCTGAGGCTTCAAAGGGAGCTCATTTCACAGAAAGTTTAGAGCCAAAGTTGCAGCGTATTCGTGGCACGTATGGGCCCAGGGCAGATTCCCCCTTCCCTTTGTTTTCCTTTACTCTGACTTCCTTGTCTACACATAGGTCATTACCAAATACTAGCTCTTATATTTTAAGCCTCCTCAAATCCTCTTTGGGAAAAAAAAGGTGAATTATGAAGGGGAAAAAATGACTGAGTTGAACTAATGCAGATGGAATAAAGAGATAGTCATTTTAGGAACCGAGAGTTCAACATTCTCTATTACCCTCGCTCAGGCCCCTGAGGATGAGACTGCCATCAAAGTGAAGGATTACCTCTTGCTGGCCAAGTGGTGGCAGCCCTTCAAGAAGCAACTCTCTACCCTGTTTAGGGGCATCTGAGGTGGGGGTTATATCAGTTCCCGGGCCTACAAGAATGATGGGAGCATGCGTGGTAAGAGTCAGTCAGGGCTAGCTGTTATATTGCTGGTGGGCTTAAGTTACCCATGATTTAAAGTTTAAATCTTTGTGCTGGAATCCATTGGGACAGCCTGGGCAGCACCTTCTCCCTCTCACTCAGGCTTTGAAGATAGAGCAGGAATAGAATTTTTGAGAACAGAGAGGCTCACATGGCCAAGAATCAGTGGTTCAACTGATCCTAGAGACTGAAGGGTAATAACCCCTTGTTAAGGCTGGGGGAGGCCTGCAGGGGTCAGGTCCTCTGCCAAGCCCTCTGGGGTGCACAGAATTGAAGGCATGAGTCCTGCTCCCAAAGGGCTCAGTGTCTACCAAGGGAGACCAGCCTGCAAGCCAGCAACTACAGCACCAGGAGGAATGAGCTTTCCTTTGGGCCTTTGTCCTCACTGTTCCCCCCACTTACAACACCTTTCCTTCCCTCCACCCTCCCTCCACGTTTCTCTCCTTTCCCGCCTTCCCTGCAAGTCTTCCTTAACTTGTATTTCCACACACTTGTTCTTGATGCATTTGGCATTCTGTGCTTCTCCCTCCCCTCCTTTCTCTTTTCTCAACCTTCAACTCTAGTTCCAATTTTTATATTTGGAATTGGTTACTGTCCTTTTGGTGGTAATATTAATAACTTAAAACATGCATCTAATTAATTAATTAATTAATTAATTAATTAATTTTATGGTATTATCTGCTTTTAAAAAGGCAGAACAATGGCCCTCTAGAGATGTCCACAACCCAAACTCCGAGCCTGTGAATATGTTACTTTACACGACAAAAGTAATTTTGCAGATGTAATTAAGTTAAGGATCTTAAAATAGGGAGGATTATCCTGGATTATCCAGGTGGACTCAAAGTAATCACAAGGGCCCTTGAAGATGAAAGAGAAAGGCAGGGAGCAAGCAAAGGAAGTGAGACAACAGACACAGGCCACAATGATGGGATTGACTGCTGGCAGGGGGCCCGAAGACGTGGAATTCGGGAAGCCTCTGGAAACTGAAAAAGATCAGCCTACGGCCCCGCTGACACCCTGAGTTTGGACTCTGACCTCCAGAGAATGAACTTGTGTTGTTTTAAGTCACAGAGTTAGTGGCGACGGTTACGGCAGCAGTGGACACTAACATGGCCGGCTTTGGAGGACACGAAGTTTCTCACGGGAGGGTGGATACTTCCTAGTGTGTACAACCGGACTTGGTGCAAGGGAGTGAGGGTGGGGGGACTTGCCCACACGGCATACGGATGTCTTTCCTCTCCCACATCATAGTTGACACAGGGCAGGTTTCCTCAAAATAAATGGATGCTCTCATTTCAATGGAGCATTTGTGTGGAGACAAGCTCACAGGGCGAAGTGGACTTGGCCTGCCTACCCTTCCTCTGAAGAACATCAAGGGCACCATTGTGTTCACACACTAATAAGCACTGCAAGGCAGTTGGCTTTGCTTTCCTTGTGCTTTCTTTTCACAGTGGCATCTGCTGGTCTTCAGCTGACCTCCTGGGTACTGTGCAGGAGGGGGCATGAGGGCAGATCAGATGAGGGCAGCGGAGGCTCAAGAAAGAGTCCCTACGGCATTTTCCCATTTATAAACACACCCACACATTACGGTTAACACATGAGTTCTACTAGAAGGACCCCATAACTTTCACCTGATAAATGGACCTCTGCACAGTCCTCTTTGCTCCGCTGGAAGGTGGTAGAACATGGTGGTGCAGAGAGCTGGATTTGAACCCCGGCTCCTACTGGGTGTGGTCCCTAGATTTGTCACTGTTCTTTCCCTCATCTGTAAAGTGGGGGGGGGGGCAGGGTGGTCCTGGGTACACAATGAGGTCATGCATCTAAATCCATGACACCGTCCTCGGAGAGATGTAAGCCCTCAATATTTGGTAGCCCTTGCATTTAGCCACCTGATCCATAATAAAAAATAAAGGATAATAAAGAAATAAGACTAGGTTCTGTGGTCATTTATCTTGTTAGAGGAAGCTCTGCTAAAAGGTTTCAAAAAGGCATAAAATATTTGTCTCCTTGGTTCCCTGTATGCCCGAAGCTTTTCCTACATGCTGTGATTAAGAAGCAGGTAATCTGAGCTCCTATCTTGCATCCTGCTCAATGGACCTGTTTTCTTTCTTACCCCACAATAGCATCCTCAGCCCAGCCACACTCATTCATTAGAGGCTCTGAGGCTGATAAGGAAAAGAGCTGAGCTGTGAGTGAGGAGGCCAGCCTGCCAGAAGTACCTGTTCACTCCTTCCTTTGGGGCAGGGAGGGCAATCCCGTGACAGGGCAGGAAGCCTGCAGTATGAGCTCAGGTAGTGGCCAAACACGCTTAAATGTAGAACCAGTCGTCTTCCGACTGCGACCTCAGATGACTGCTTCCCCAGCTGTGCTGACAAAGGCAGTGGCTCTTCAGCCACCTTGCCCAGCACTCATGATGGCAAAGTAAGCAGTGCGGGTCCCTGTCTAGCTGAGTGCGGACAGGAAAGCTAAAAAGAAATCATCCTATCTACTCTGGGCCGAGATGGCTCCCATGTCCAAGGGCAGACAAGGGGAAACAGGGACAGAAGTCAGGATTGGGTCACACTCACCCCTCTGGGCCTAGCTGAGCAGAAGCTGAAGGGTCAACTATGAAGCTGGGTCACCCATCCAATGGGGAGGGAGCCATGCTTCACTGTGCGCTCACCAGGCCCAGAGGGGAGCACACTGAGAGAACCCGCTAACCAGGGAGGGGGCCCGAAAGGAGCACAGCTGTGGGCCGAGTCCTGGCTCACTTCCCTGACCTGGAACCTGGGCCATGTGTGAAGGGCACACACCAGCCAGAGGAGAGTACCTCAAAAGTCAGTGTGCATGCTCTGAATCACTCGGAGATCTTGTTAAAATGCAGATTCTGAGTCAACAAGTCTGGATTGGGGCCTGAGATTCTGCATTTCTATCAAGATCCCAGATAAGGCTATACTCCCGGCCCATGTTTGGAATTGCAATTAGCCCAAGAAATCATAAAATGAAGGATAATAGAGAAACAAGAGAGGGACTTGCCAAAGGCCTTTCTCTAGGCTTCCAGGATGTTCCAGGTGCCATATCTCAGGGTAGAGGTAATTTAGGGTATCCTAAATGACCTTCAGGGTTTCCCGCATGCTATTCTGGGGAATGAATAGGGGCCAGGGCAGGGCTTGGGGCTTTGGATTTGACCGACACTGACTGCCTGCGTGGAACAGCCCTAGGAACGCAAGGTGAGGTAGGGACTGGGCAGCACTGAGCTGAAAGCCTCACAGAGTGCTGCTGGGGGCAGGGCAATGAGGGGAGAGAAAGGTGGAAAATAAAGGTGGGGTCAGAGAGGAGATCTGGATATGGGGTTGGGCCTCTGACTGTCATCAGTGGTGACATCTGCAGCCAGCTGACCTCTCTGAGCTACAGCTTCCTCATCTATAAGTATTAAAACATTTAGACTTGAGGATTCCATAAAGCAACAAATGTGAAAGCATCCCACAAATTACCTGGCCCATGATAGTATCCAATACACTGTGCATTTTGAAATAAATAGCAAATAAGCAGGCTCAGCCCGTGCGGCACCTTGACAGCCAAACAAAGGAGCTTGGCTTGTGTGCCAAGAAGCCAGTCACAAATTATCCCCAACTCCACAATAAAGCAAGGCCCCCCGAGAGATCTCCGCGTAACTGCCTCTGTGTAATTCTGGGCATTTAAATGGACCTCAAACAGATAAAATTACAGAATTCAGAACGAGTCCTGAATGCAGACCTCTCACGAATTCCCATTAATCTTTTGCCTCTGAGTGGGCGATTGCACAGGCCCCTGGATTTTCTGGAGTAATCGGCCAGCTCTCTGTCACAGACCCCAGGATGAGCAGCGGGTCGCACGGACTGCACATTACCAGGGCTGCCTGGGGAGACCACTCTGAAATCTGACGCAGCTAAGAAAAGAAATGCCCCATTTTGCAGGTCCTTGCTGGAAGCCCTTAGAAAAAAGGCGGCCGCCACAAGCAAGCCTTTCCAGGAAGGCTTTGTGAGGCCAGCGCCCGCCCTCCTCCTCACACGCTCTGTCGGACAGGCCTTCTTAGCTAAGCAGAAACTAGGCCACTTTTCAATATTTTTTCTTTTTTAAAAATAATATTTAGAAATGGTTTTGGGCCCAGAAACTTAAACATTCCCACCAAGTGGTTTCCTCCCCCCGTGGTGTATTATTTTAAGTAGATAGAAACAAAAGCAGCATTTCACAAACAGAACAAGAGAAAATGGTAAATACACTTAAAATCAGCATAGAGGAGCGCCCTCATGTCCCCCTTGGGAGAGGGCTCTCCCTAGACACCAAAAGGTCTAGATGAGAGTAGGGGCTGGGTCGGGGGGCAGAAGGCATATCAGCATCTTCTCTGGGTGTTTCATTCCTAAAACCATACCCCTTGCCCTCCTCACTCCCCTGGACCTGTCACACCGCCCATGACTGTCCTGTGTAGTGGCTGGGGACGCATCTGGGCTCACTCCCAGCCCTGCAGCTTACAAACTGGGAGAACCTGGGTAAGTTCATCCACTTCTCAGTACCTTAGTTTCTTCACCTGTGCACGGGGTGACTACACTGCCCCCATCAGGGGGCTGCTGTGAGTCTCAAAGGAGTTAATACCTGGAAGGTGTTTAGAACACTGCTCCGCACAAAGTGAGTTTCAATAATTTCATATGTCGCAAACCACAAACAACTAGCATGTCCCCAAACTCTGATCCCACCGCCCCACCCTGACCTTCCACAGTTCCTCATCTCTGTAAACGACAATCCCATTCTTCCAGTTGCTCAGGCCCCAAAGTCCGTTTTTGGCTCCTCTTTCTCTCTCGTACTACACAGGCAAGCCATTCGCAAATGCTATCAGTTCTATGTTTTAAATATATTCAGGCCCTGGCTGGTGTGGCCTAGCTGGTTGGAGTATCATCTAGCAAACTCAATGGTTGCAGGTTTGATTCCTGGTCAGGCACATGCCTGGGTTGAGGGTTCAGTTCCCAGTCAGGGTGCACACAAGAGGCAGCCCAGTCACCTCCCACACCCGGCACTGCCACCTGACTCCAAGCCAGTGTCATCTTTCTTGCTGGCTATCATAGTAGTCTCCTACTCTCCCCTCTTGGCCCCCAATCTCTCCTACTTCTTTAGACAAATCTCTAAAAATTTAAGTCTGATTATGTGTCTCTGCTTAAAACCTTCCAAAAGCCTCCTCACCTCACTCACAGTAAATGTCAAGTTTTTACTGGGACCTGCAAGGCCCTGTGTGAGCAGGCCCCCTGCCTCTCTGCTACCACCTCATCCACTTGTCCCCTCCTCCCTCATTGTCCCCTAGCCACACTCTCCTCTTTGCTGTTCCTTGAACAGCACCAGAATGCTGCTGCCTCAGGGCCTTTGCACGTGCCTTTCCCTCTGCCTAGAACATTGTTCCCTCAGAAATCTTGTGACTCCTTCCTTTGCTTCTTCAGGCTCTGCTCCAATGCCACCGCACCAGGGAGGCCTGCCTTGAACCTCAGATACAAAAACCTTCTATCGCTCACTGTCCCCCTTTCTCTGCTTTATTTTCCTTTTTAGCTCTTACTGCCAGTTTGTATTATAAAGTTTCATTTCTTTGCTTTTCTCTCTCTCTTCCTTTTAGCAGTGATATAGCAGCAGTTTAGTATCTTTCTCCTTTGCTGTGTTCCTAGTCTCTAGAAACATGCCTGGCACATAGTGGGTGCTTTATACCTTTTACTGCATGACTGCCTCCTTCCCTCCACTCCTGTCCCCCTCTAATGCGGCTTCATGCTACAGCCAGGATGACCTGTCTACAGCACAAGTTCTATGGTGCTCTGCCACTGCTCAAGAACCACCAGCAGCCCCTTGCTGCCCACAGGGCAAAGCTACTGTTCCATACAGAAGGCCTTTGGGGTCTAGCCCCACCTAATCTCAGCCTCCTCGGTCGCTACCAGCAAACCCTGTGCTCCCAGAGCAGTCATGTGTCCTTGTTTCCCCAGTGACAATCCTTTGCTCATGCTGTTCCTTTAGTGAGCTATGCCCTCCCATCCCTCCTCCGCCTGTCAGACTCTCACTGAGGTGGCCTGAATGGTGCCCGCCTCCCAAACGTCCACCCAGAACCTGTGACTGTGACCTTAATTTGGGAAAAGGGTCTTTGCAGGTGTATTTAAATTAAAGATCTCGAGATGAGATCATTGTGGCTTCAGTCAAGCCCTAAATCCAATAAGTGTCCTGAGGAGACAAAAAAGGCAAGAAGACACGGCGGAGAAGCCACGTGAAGACCCAGGCTGAGACCAGAGTGACGCTGCCACAGCCAAGGAGCGCCGGGAGCCACAGGGAGCTGGAAGGGGCCAGGAACACAGGCCTCCCCAGAGACTTCGGAGGGAGCACGACACTGCCAACATTTTGATTTTAAACTTCTGGCCTTCGGAACTGTGCGACAATACATTTCTGTTGATTTAAGCCACCAAGTTTGTGCTTTGTCACAGCAGCCACAGCAATCTAATACATTTCCTTTGACAACTGTTGTAGAGAGGCAGCCCTTGCCTTCCAGCCCTGCTGGGGGCCAAGGACTTTTTTTTTTTTTAACTAAAGTCCCCACTTCCCTGGACCAAACTGATTGGACCAGGGATGGCTACCTGGCCTAGGTTGGGCCAGTCAGTATCCCAGGTGTTGGAACCTGCACAATGAAGCCAGAGGGCACTGGTAGGGGTGGGGGGGCTGGAATCTAGGCTCAGAGCTGGACCTTGTGGGGTCAAGGGCAGAAAGAAAGCTGAGGAGCAGAGTAGACATTGATAAAGAGACCAAGGGCCCTGATGACTATCCAGTCCCCCAGGGAAGGCCCTGCTCTTTGCTTTCAGAAGAGTCCCTTGTATTTCTCTGACATCCAGCCCACTTCCACTTTTCCTTGACCTGGCTTTCCCTTGAGAAGACCCCTTTTCCTTGCAACCACATCAACCTCAAGCTAACAGCTGAGCTCCAGTGTCACCCCTGGGGAAGGCTTCCCTGGTCCCACCTTGTGGAGAGACAGGGCCCTAGTCCGAGCACCCTCGGCTCTGGGCCAGCACCAAGATTCATCGCCATCATTAGCGGTGTTTGCATGCCAGCCTCCCCCCAGCCTGAGCTCCTGCAGCCAGGAACCCTTCTTGTTCTGTGTGTCCCCATTTCCCAAGGAGTTACCCAAGGGGTTCAGTGTCTGGTACCAACAGTGGGCAAATAGATGAATAAATGAGTGAATGACTCAGCTCTGCCTGCGAGGAACTTCCGGTCAGGGTGGGAAGCCCAGACTCACATGTGCTGTGGGAGCAACACCTGAGAAGTGTGTGATGGGGCATACACACTGGGGTGGGGGTGGGGCAAGAAGAGGGCAGTTGTGAGCCCAGGGGGCAGCCAGGGAAGGCTGGTGGGGAGGCCAGGGGAAGGAGAAACTGTGCAGGCGGCAGTGTGGGCAGCGACCTTCGGAGCAGGCAGAAGGTACTGTGGAGCAGGGAGGACTTTTAAGTGGGGAGAATGGGAGGTGGGAGGAGAAAAAAGCAGCATTAGGGGTACGTGGGAGAGATAGGCCTGACTTGAGCAGGAATTCTGGTGGGGGCAGCTCTGATTGGAGGTTTCAGTGAGGCCATCCTGGCGCCTTTGGTAACTTGTCCACTTAGCTGACATCCAACCAGGCACTGTGCCCAGTGCCAGCCATACCGTGATGACAGATAGCAGAATTCAAAGACCAGACTGGAGCTCTTAAGAGAACAAGAATGTATCTGCTGTTACAAGACTGGGAAATAGCACTAACCAAAGCATTTGTGGAGCACTTTACAGTTTATAAAGTGCTTTCTCACATAGTAATGATTACACAGTCATGGGGCACAGTAGAAAAATGGAGGTTGCTGCTGCGGAAGGCCTGCACTGAGGTCTCGCATCTGCCATGTGGTGGCTGCACAGCCTTCGGCTCGTGACCACCGCCCTGAGCTTCGGTCTCCTCGTCTATGGAAGGGTGCTGTAGTCCATACGTATTGAATGCCTCATGCATGCCAGCTACTGTGCTTTTATATGTCATAGACGTTTGATCTTCAAAGCAACCTATAAAATAGGTATGATGGTTACCCCCATTTTGCAGGTGTGGAAACTGAGTCTCACAAATGCTCCATAGATGAGATGAGATTTGAACCAGTTCTTCTGGCTCCAGAGTCTGTTCTCAGCTGAAATGTCAGCAGCCCCCCACCTGGAAGGTTTAGGGAGACCGATAACATTCATATACAATGCATGTAACTGGTTAGCAGTTAGACGTAAATATTAACCATTGTTACTGTTCTGTCCCACGCTCCTGCACATGGTGTTAGAGCACTTAGTTGCTTTAACAGATGCTGACAACGACCTGGCATTACTGTTGGCCTAGCCTAGGGGTCATGCAGGCAGTGACCGTGCCCCTCTGCCTGGGGGCCACGCTGTCTCTGAAGTGATTCATCATCGAACAGGGAGCACCAGGAGTGCTGGAGTGCTCATACCCAGGAGCACCCCACAACCAATAGGCCATATGAGTTGGTGGATAAGCACCCATCGGCAGGACAATCCTGAGGTGTGTCCTACACAGTCCCTCAGAGGGTCCCCAACATGATTGACCCCAACCCACACTGCAGTTACTCACCCCCAAGGGCACTTTCACCAGCTTTCTCGGTCTCACTCCCCGTTCCTGCATAATGCTTCCTGGAATCACTTCCCAAATATACCACTTGCATGAAACCCTTCCCTCAGGGTCTGTTTTGGGGGACCCAATCTAAGAAAGGGATGCAAATCAGTTTGGAGAGAGAGGAGAAGAAGAGATGTCAGCCGTGAAGACTTGAGGTTTTCCTGGACACTATGTGGGGAACAGCTGGAGGGAGCAGGGGCATACCCGCCCTCACACAGAAGAGGAGGGTCTCAGTTACTGAGGGAATGGACCAGATCTCCCTCACGCCAGTTCCCAAATAGGAGAGCACCTCACACTTCGCCTGACATTTCAAAAAGATTGGCCATCAGGGGATCCAGCAAGAGACCCCATGGTTCTGGAACCGAAAACAGGGGCATTCCTTGAAATCCTGGGACATGCACATGGAATAAACACAAATAGGCTCCTCTTGTCTAAATAAACCGAGGCACAGTTGTATGAAGCAGTTTTCCCTTTCTCCCCACCCTCCCACACTGCTCTCCTCAAAGGTCATGCTTGTTTGCTTACTTACTTAACCCCAAACCCCATGCACCTTCGAAGGGCCCCTTTGTGTCCCAGAAGAAGTGGAGCATTTCTGCCTTACAGACGCGATTTTCCAAATGGACTTCCCAACACAGAAGAGCCCAGCTTGTTAACAATAAGACAGCATTGTGGTTTAGATGGATGGATTAAATGAACAGGAGGTAAGAAGAAAACCACAAGAAAGGATGAATTTTCAGCAGGTTCCTCTGGCCAAACACTTGCAATTTCATTGGAAAGGATTCTCAGGGGGAAAGAAACCAAAGACGTGGTGGGGAAAAAGGAAATTACTAGCTCAGCAGTGTGCTTCTTCCCTTGACAAGGTGGTCACGCAGCAAGAGGGACAGGACACATGGAAGGGGGCTGACTGCTGGCCGGCATGATGCGGAAGAGAGCTCTGTTATCTCAGAACGAGGGTGGCCTGAGTCACAGCCTGTGGGCCAGGTTCAGGAGGTCTCTTGTCCATTTCATTAACCACTGATGCTGCAGAAACTCTGAGAACAGGAGGCAAGGGGATGGAGCTGCCCTGGAGGTCCACATTGAGAGAAGATTTCAGGGAATACCGCAGAATAAAAAATCAATACAAGAATTAAAAAAAAAAATGCCCTGGCTGGTGTGGCTCAGTGGATTGAGCTCTGGCCTGAGAACCAAAGGGTTGCTAGTTTGATTCCCAGTCGGGGCACGTGCCTGGGTTGCGAGCCAGGTCCCCAGTAGGGGGTGTGCAAGAGGCAACAACACATTGATATTTCTTTCCCTCTCTTTCTCCCTCCCTTCCCGTCTGTCTAAAAATAAATAAAATTTTTTAAAAAATTAAAATTAAAAAAATGAATCCATGAAAAAAATATATTATTCAGAGCTGACCCAGTTCCCCAAGAAGCAGGATTACCTAATGGTCAAAAGGTTGGCTGTGGAGCCAAAGTACCTGGAAAGGAATCCCCAGCTCTGCCACTTATGGGCTGGATTACTTTGGACAAGTAATTGAACCTTTCTGTGTGCCTCAGTTTCCCCATATGCCAATCAGGGCTGATGATAATAATCATACTTTTTTCAGAGAGTTCTCTGTAGAGATTAAATGAGTAGGTACATCTGAAGCCCTCAGAAAGCTGCCCACCACACAAGTGCCTAACACACGCCAGATGCCATTGCTTCCCGGCTTCCACAGACAACAGCTCCTAGGCACGACCATATTCTCACAGGTGCTGTAGAACAAAAGTTAAGAAGGCAAACCAGCATGGAAGCACGTCAGACCGAAAAAAATCCCCCAAAGCGTGGAGCCTCTTCGCCTGGAGCAAAGCCGTGGAGGGCCCCACTGGTGCACAGCTCCGTCAGAGCACAGAGGGCCACTCACTGTCCGTGCCACCTCTGACGTCCCCCTGATGTCCTCTCCAGTGAGGCCGGAAGGCCCTGTGGGGCTGTACATCAGAAATGTGGCTGAGATCGGGGCTCTGCCCTCGTGGAGGAGACGGTGCACCCCCTGCTCGCCCCCAAACACAGCTCTGCCATCTGGCTGTTCCTGCAGTGGCCACGGTCAGTGACTGCGGCCTGCAACCCCGGTCAGTGGAGGGGCCTGTCCCTGGTGTGGCTCACAACTGGAGGCCAGCAGCTCTGCGCTCTGTCTGTGTGGTGGGGGGTGTGTCTCAGACGCCCTTGACCTTGAAAGCAGAACCACATCTTTGTGCTTCACTGAAGATACAGGGCTCCAGTTTTTCTCTGCGGAGGTGCCGTCAGGGGTGAGAAGTGGCCGGGGCCAGCCCTTTGCTCATCTTACACAGAGATACAGGTGTCCCTGCTAAACCCGCGGTTCTACTTCAGCATTCCTCCAGCACCCTAGACCGGCAGCGTTTTCAGTGAAAAATACCCACTTATTTAGACTCCTGCAGCTGGAAATGAAGCAGGAATTAAAACAAAGACAAAGGGGCACTATCAGTAATTATTTCTGAAGTAACAAGCAACTAATTGGGACTTACGGTTATTAAAACCCATACTGTAGGCAGTAATTAAACTGCAGCTAACGAGGAATTCGGCACCAGGCTCTGCAGCCGCCACTCTGCTGCTATATTCCCCTCATCCTGGGTGGAGGGTCTGTCATTGCAGGAAATAAATGGCTTCTTCCCAGTCCTCTAACAGATATTCGTCATTCTGAGATTTCTGCCCCAGGAAGGCAGCGTGGCGGGGCAGTGGGACCAGGCGAGGCAGAGTGGGAGAAGCCCAGGAGCACGTGGAGGTTTCTAGATCGGCTGCCATCCCCCTCAGGACAGTGACATCATGGGAAATGGCTGCGGGGTACTGTCAAATCAGTGGGGAAAGAGCTGAATAGGCTCTTTTACACATAGATTTATCGAGCCCCACTAATGTGTCAGAAGCTCTGGAAGATGCATTTACATACATTATTTCATTGACTGCTATCAGCCTCAGGAAGGAGGTGCCCTTAGGAACTGCTTTACGGATGAGTGTCACTGGGCTCAGAGAGGTGAAGTCCCCTGTGGGAAATCACCTGGCCACTGTGCAGAGTGATGCCAGGGTTGGAACCCAGAGGAAGTGGGAACGCTGGGTCACTCGCTTGCAGGCAGCAAACATGGCAGTGTGAGCAGGAACGGAATCAGTGGGAGCCGCTGGGCATGGCTGCCTGATGAGCTCATTGAGTTACCAAAACACTCCATGCCTCAGTTCCTGCATCTGTGGAGTGGGGACAATCCTGCCCACCTCGTGGGTTTGCTGTGAAGACCCTCAACATGTTGCATATCAGCATTTAGCACCGTGTTCAGTGCAATAAATACAAACATTCAATGAATGCCAGTCACAGTCATAGATGCATCTGGAAGCAGCATAGAGTGCAGGCAAAGCTCACCGCCCAAGCATGGCAGAGTTTCTGCGGCAGTGGAGGTTGTGCAAGTTGCAGCACAGTGTCTGCCTGCCTGTGTCCCTCGGGCAGGGGGCAGACCAACTCGGCGGGCTGGCTCTCCTCTGAGGCCACTGCCCTGTTGTCCAGGGCAGCGGGGGGCTGGCCAAGCTCCCAGACAGCCTGTCTCGGGCCTGGAGCACAGAGCCGTTGCCTCACCAGCTTGTAATGAGCTGCGTCTCCATCCTGATTAGAAGAACAATCCTCACTCAGAGACACTCAGGGGAAGGAAGTGACAGCGTGGTGGGGACAGGGCATAACCTCGCCTCCCAAGGAGGGGTTGGCTTCTGGGGAGCTGGTGGCTTGAAGGTCATAGTCCAAGATGGTGCCCCCCCTCAGAGAGGAGGCTCAGCAGACCCCATGGGGCAAGTCTGGGTCAGAGCAGGAGACATGCCGGGGCCGGTCCAGGCCGCTGTCTGCAAGGCTGGGAGGCAGCTGCTTGAGAGCTCGGGTTTGCCAAGAAGGGCTAGCAAGGAAACCAACATTCTCTGGGCACCTTCTGGGCACCAGGCCTGATGCCAGACCTATGACTTCGTCACCATCATCTACGTTGTCCTATTAAAAAGAATGTCAGGGCACCATCATTTCCAAAACTGTGGATTGCAGCCCACTACTGGGTTATGAAAACAATTTAGTGGGTGACAAATAACATTTTAAAAATAACACAGTTGTAAAAAAAACCCCCAGAATATTTCAGAGTGCCCTGCACAGAACAAGGATTAGTCTGTTTCGTAGGAGTTTCATTTCTTTCATATGTGTGCGTGAGTACTTGGCAGCTAGGCTGTAATGGGGATAGAAATCATGCTCATTTCATAGGGTTGTTGTGGGGATTGAATGAGTTAATATTTTAAGTGCTTAAAAGCAGTGTAGCTGAGGCTGCCAGCTCCCACCCATGTCCCTTGGAGACAGTTCAGTTTCCTTGTACTTGCCCCTAGCTTCCTGGGTTTCCTTCTCTCTCCCTCCTTCCCCCTAGGCATAGGCTTAGCCTAAGTGCAGGGCAGGTGAAGGGTGGGAGCATTAATGCCACAGGCACTCCCATCAGCCTATCAGGACTGGGAGATGGTAGATAAACTCCACAGCCTCCTGACTGCTCAGCATAAGGGCTATGAGGCATGTCCCCCACAGCCTCTTGGAGGGTGCCTGGGGCGCTGAGCCCCAACTGTCCACAGAAGTAACTTCCCTTCCTCATCTCCCTCCCCCTCTCCCAAATAAACTTCTTACAACTATATCCATGTCTTGGTGCCTAAACTTATTTGGGATGGACTCAACTTAAGCATATTCTGGCGCAAAGTAAATGCTCAATAAAATGTGTATGTATTGTGTTCATCTTACTAGGATCTGTGCAAATGCTTTATATGCATCATCTCATTTGATCTCCATTCCAACTCCATAAGGTGGGAACTATGATTGTCTCCATTTTCTAGATAAAGAAACTGAGGCTCAAAAAAGTTAAGCACCTTGCTCAAAGGCACATAGATAGAAAGAGGAGAACTCTGTTTGGAACCCATGTGCTTTACTGAAGCCTTGTCTCAACCTCTGCACTGCTTTTTATCTGCACAAGGACCCTGCCAGTTAGCTTCTGTTGTCACTCTGATTTTGCAGATGTGGAGATGAGAAATCCAGGCCGGGACCAGGCTGGGACCAGCACCTGGCATTCCAACTCCTGGCCCTGTGCTTCCTTGATAGTAGGCTGCCTCTCAGCACCCCAGAAAGGGTGGGCATGGGAGAAATCACCTTCCCTTTAAAAATCCCTGTGGTGGGAACTGGCCAGCTCTTTAGCAAACCCGTGGCACAGGAGAGGGGTGGGATATCTGTGAAAAGAAGAGACAATTCCAGCAGGTTTACTAAACTTCCAGACAGATAGAGTTCTGCTCTAATGCGTGTGCCTTAACTTCTCGGTGTGTTAATGAACTGATGACCTGGTGTTAAGTCCCTCTACTCTCTGCTGGCTTCAACTTCATCTTTGCATCCTTATCTCCAGCAGCCCCACCATTCCCACCAAAGTGCCCTGGCTCCTGGGTGCCCCTGGCCTTGGTCCCATAGGCATAAAGCCTATCATTCACTGCACCTATATCCTTGTGTTGGTGTCTAATCTTATTTTGGATGGACTCAACTTAAGACAAGCAGATTCTGGCACGAAGTAAGTGCTCAGTAAATGATTATTCACTGCACACAGCTCTGTGCCAGGCATAGTGCTACCTCTCACTTCCTCAACTCACCACCTAGAAAATTGGAATAATCTTAGTATTCTCTGCATGGGTTGGTATGAAGATTAAATGAGCTAATTGCGCAAAGCACATATCTGACGAAGGACTCATTTCTAGCACATATAAGCAACTGTCACAGCTCCACATTAAAAAAAAGGAAATGATACAAGTGCCACCACTATGGAAAACAGTATGAAAGTTCCCCCCAAAACTAAAAATACAACTATCATGTGATCCAGCAATTCCACTTCTAGGCATTGACTGAAAGAAAAGGTAAAGACTAACCTGAAAGATACACACAACCCCATGTCCATTACAGAATTATTTACACAACCAAGTATGGAAACAGCCTATTATTGAATGAATGGACACAGTAAATGGGGTACATACACCATGGAATACTACTCAGCCATGAAAAAGAAGTAAATCTTCCATTTGCAACAACATGGATGGACCTTGAGAGCATCATGCTGGGATAAGTCAGACAGAGAAAGGGAAATACTATATAATCTTGCTTACATGTGAAATTAAACAAACAAACAAAAAAAAATGGAAACAAAAAACCAAGCTCACAGATACAGAGCACAGATTGGTGGCTGCCAGAAGAGGGGGGGAGGGGGTGGGTAAAATGAGTGGAGGGAGTCAAAAGGTAAAACTTTCAGTTATAAAATAAATAAGCCATAGAGACATGATGTACAGATTGGCGACTATAGTTAATAATATTGCACTGCATATTTAAAAGGTGTTAAGAGTGTAGATCTTAAAAGTTGTTATCACAAAGAAAAACCTCTGTATGGTGGTGGATGTACCTAGACTCACAGAGATCATTCCAGAATACATACAAATACTGAATCATTACATTGTACACCTGCAACTGAGGATTTCTGTCAATTACACCTTAGTTAAGAAACCAAACAGTAAGTCCAATTAGAACATGGGCAAAGACACGAAGAGACATTTTAACTAAGAGGATATACAGATGGCAAACAAGCATGTGAAAAGATACTCAACATCACCAGCTATTAGAAACATGGAAAGTAAAACCAGGAAGAGACGTTACTGCTCACCTATTAGAACAGGTAAGATAACACCAAGTGCAGGTGAAGATGTGGAGAAACCAAACTACTTATGAATTGCTAGGGGGAATGTAAGATGGTACAATCACCCTGGAAAACAGTTGACCCTTTCGTTAAAAAAAAAAAACAAAACACAAAACCCTAACCATGCATTTACCATAAGCTAACAGTTGCATGCCTGGGCATTTATCCCAGAGAAGTGAAGACATTTTCACATGAAAACCTATACATAAATGTCTCTAGAAGCTTTTTTGGCAATAGGCCCAAACTAGACATAACCTAGATGTCCTTCAATGGTTAAACCAAACTTCAATGGGACATCCACATCATGGAATATTAGTCAGCAATGACGGAGGGAGGAACTCCTGACCCACACAGCAACTTGGATGAATTATGCTCAGTGAAAAAATTCCCATCTCACCAGGTCAAATGCCGTGTCACCTCATTCAGATAACACTGTTGCGATGATAAAAATGTGCAGATGGAATGGTTGCCAGGAGTTAAGGGTGGTAGGTAGAAGGGGGAGGGATGGGTGCTGCCATGAAGGGACAGCATGAGGGAGACCTTCGTGGTGATAAAAGAGTTCTGTGTCTTGATTGCAGCGGTGGTTACACAAATCTAAACAAGTGATACAGATAGAGAACTCTGCTCACAGGCCGTCACGCCGAGGTGGGCATCCGGGCTTTGACGTTGTGCTATAACTGTGTAAGATGTAGCCACTGGAGAAACTGGGGGAAGGCTACAAGAGACGTCTCCGCACTATTTTGTAACTCCTGCAAACCGATGTTTTGAATGAGCTACTTGTGAAGACTTTAGACCAGTGCCTAAGCGAGCGCTTGATCAAGGTTAGCTCACATTATTATGATTCCATTGTCATCATTACTTCATACAAGTCATCTTATCTCATGCTCACAATAAGCTTGTAAGAAAGAGCTTTCTTTTTAAGCTCCATTTTACAGACTGGAATACTAAGACTCAGATACGTTAGGTAACTTATCTAAGTTCACATATCCAGAAAGACCTAGTAATGGAAGCCAAAAATCCATGAACTTCTCATAGACGTGCAGGTACAAAGACCAGTAAGATCAAAAGCTTTGCCCTCATTGACCTTATGACACAGTAAGGAAAGTAAGAGATTTAACTCAAGCCCATGCAGAGTGTCATACACGTATAAGTTCTATGTGGGCACAGGTGAGAGATGAGTAGAAGGAAATATTCCAACTGAGATCTAGGAAGGTTTCCTGGAGGAAGTGGCATTTAGGATTGTTTAAAAGAATGAGTAGAAGCTCAGAAGGTATAAAAGGGGGTAGCAGTGCAAGAAAAGTCATTGTAAACAGAGAGAACCTGATCATTCAGGAATGGAAGTACTTGGAGAACAATGACAAGCCCAAGGTGGTTGAAGCAGCTGGCATGTGCCTGAAGGCAGATGCAAATTAAGGAAAAGCTGTCAATGAGATGGGATCTGAATGACAGGCTGGGGATTGGATCCATTCTCCCCGGCTTTCGCTCACTGTGGCCTGTAAAGTATAGCATGGAAGCCAAAAGTCCAATGTCTAGAGCGCATGTGTGATACAAGAGTGGACCCAACAAGGGGCCGGCCTTCTATTTATGCTGAAAAACCTGGGCAGAGTTCCACATTGGGCCCTGAAGTCCCAGGAAGCAAGGTGCTCTTCCATTTAAGGACCCCAAGATGATGTTCTTCAGAGTCCTCCCAAGGCCCAGTGCTAGCAAATCCTAAAGGCAAACCCTGCCTCTTGTGGGGACGAGGGCCCACAACAGTTATACTGGACTTTGGGACTTTATCTGTCAATGATAATTCATGAATCCTACCACACTTGTACTTCTCTATCTTCCCTCCCCGACAGGAACCTCGCTGGGGTCAGGATCCAGGTCTGTCTGGGTCATTGCTGAGTCAGCCCCACAGAGGTGTCCACATTCAATTTCATTTGACTGATTCAATGTCAAGTTCTTGGGCACCTGTGCTAGGGACTGGAGGTGAAAGAACAAGACACAGTGCGGAAGAGAGACAGCCAGTCACAGGACAACAGCAGTGCTGCCCACTTAGAGGCAAAAGGATGGGAACCTGCCCTGGGCTGTGACCGGTGGAGACAGTCACATCTGCATAACTTATCTTAACAAATGTGGAGGGGCAGCCTCCTTCCTGAATGAGACTGGGCACTGCTGGTCAGAGTGTCAGAAGGGTTAATGGGGCTAAACCGAGACACAGGCTATGCTTCTAGCTCAGTAAATTCGCTGCAATGGTGAACGGTGACGATGAGACCTGTAACATTTCGCTAAAGCCCTGAGTGAAAACGGAATGTCACACAACCACAGCAGCAGCCCAGACAGCCACGTACTGTCTGCCATCCAGCTTCTAGAGCCCTGCAGTAGATTAGCTGGAGAAACAGGTTCCAAAGATGCTGGTGGGATACTTCATGAAGGATGCCACCAGCGTGTCTGTATTCAAGCAGAGATAAAGGCAGCCCCACTCGGAAAACTATGACCAGGCTGATGCGCAGAACAACTGCGGATTACTCATGGGATCTTCCTAAAAGGCCTTGAAAATAGGTCTTGGCTCCAGTGTCAGAGCAGCTAAGGTGACTGTGATGGGCAGTGGGATGAATCACACCGTGTAAAATTCCATAAATAAAAATCTACCGACGTGGTGTGTAGAGGTGGTACGGCCCGTCTGTGGGTCTCTGCAGTCAGGGCTGTCGTGTGGGTAACGTCCCCGCCCCTCCATATCCACTTTGGTTTGCTTTTACCAGACCGTCCCTGGGGCCTGGCTCAGCTGATGCTTTTGGAATATGGATTTTGAGCTGTGAAAGACAGTTTCTCCAGACATATACTCAAGCTTTGGAAGGAAGAATTAGATTAAGGGGAGCAGCTAAGAGGGACCTCAGCGTTCCTCTTGGACAATTGCTTTCAACCTGAATTTTCTAGAGCCTAAGGATTCTGTGGAGGTGCCCAGGAGGGTGGGAGACAGCCCTGGGGAAGGGGGTGCTGAGGGCCTGGGCCCAGGGTCCCCACTTATTTCATGCAGAAGAGCTCGATGTGACCTTTTGTACACATTGAAGCTCCAAATATGTTGGAAGATTCCATGGTTTTAGGTTCACAGCCCACAAAGCTAGTCTGACACAATCATCATCATCATCACAACTTTTTACAACAGTTCTCTGCAGGTGCCAGACACTGTTCAAAGTGTTCTGCATGCATTATCTCATTCAATCCTCTCAGCAACTCTGAAAGATAGGAACTATTATTATCCCCATTTCACACGGGAGAGGACTTAAGGCCAGCGGTTAAGCAATGTGACCAAAGCACCCGGGCCATGAGTGGTGAAGCCTGGCCTTAACAGCACGCCGCTGGCTCCCAAGCCCGCATGACCACGAGCTACAAGGCACTGAGGAAGGTGAGTCCCAGAGCGCGGCAGGGATCTGCCACAAGGCCCACTGTGAGCTCAGGGGCACAGCGTTCCCCCTCAGGGCTTCTTCCTCCTGACAAGCTCCTTCCCTCTCTCCCACTCCATCCCATTGTGCCTTTTAGAACCGACTCAGAAGTGGCTTTAAATAGACCATCCCTTGGTTACCAAGCACCTGTGCGCCCACGCGTGGAGCCATGGAAAGGAAGGAGCTGCGATGGCTGATCTGCTTCGGGGACCCCTGCTTGGAAGGGAGCGGGGGCTCTCTCCTGGCCTACAGATTCCTATCCCACCCTCCGATCCAGATGATGTTGGGAGCTTTCAGCACGGCATGCCAAGCCCTTCACAGTCTGCACTCTGTCCATCTGTCTGTCCAGCCTCACCCAGGCTGCTCCTTTACATACACTCTTGCTGCTACAAATAACGCACATGCCCTGTTCCTTTGCCCATGAGGTTCCTGCTGCTGGAACACCATTCCTGCCTCGTCAGCCTGGCATAGTCCTCCTCTGATGTCCCCTCTCTAGAGTCCTGACCTCCTTCCCAAGGCCCAGTCATTCACACCCTCCCCAGCACCCTCCTCGTCATAGCACATATGCCTAGTACTCTACACACTGACTTCACTTCCTTGATTCAGAGACATGCTAGGGATCCCCTTTTACTTCACCAAAATCAGGACAGTTCTTACAGTCCAGGCTTCTCTGTATGCCTTGCTTCCCAAAACATTGTTCTTAAATTGATCAAGCATTTTGTAACCAATGCCATCTTAGGATCTATTAAACACAGGACTTTTCTGTCACCTTCCAAACTGAGCTCACCTGGGTTGGGGGCCATGACCCCCATGCCTCTGGACCCCCAGCAGCCAGCAGAGGGCAGCACAGAGGAGGGATCAGGTGGTGGTGAGTTGTGCTCATGGGCTGGACAGAGCCCTTTGTGCCCTGGTCACCATGGGCAGCCCGCAGGGATCTAAGCTTCATGGCATCCCAGAGGCCCAGGAGAGCCTGAGCTCACACACTGCCTCGTGGCACCTGCCCTGGAGAGAAACATGGGCAAGAAGAGCAGACTCCATTTCCCCATGGGTTAGTCTGCTGGGGCTGCCATTCCAAAGCACATAATGACCACAGCTGGAGGCTGACACAACAGAAATTTATTTTTTCACAGTTCTGGAGGTGGGACATCCAAAAGCAAGGTGTAAGCTGGGTTAGTTTCTCCTGAGACCTCTCTGCTTCGCTGGTGGATGGCTGTCTGCTCCCTGGGTCTTCACACGGCCTTCCCTCTGTGCGTGTACCTGTGTCCTAATCTCCCCTTCAGATTAGGACACCTGAGCCATCATAGACTAGTGTCCACTCCAGTGACCTCTTTTTAACTTAGCTGCCTCTTTAAGACCTGTCTCCCTATACAGTCCCATTCTGAGGCACTTGGAGTAAGGACTTCAGCATGTGAATTTTAGGGAGAAACAATTTGGCTCATAATACCCCTTGAATGTCGGCCAAGCCCCAGATTCCAAACCACACCATACTCCATGCTCTGCCTCCACTTTTCTCTCTCGGAAGAGCCAACCAGGCCCTGGCTCTGAGCTTTCTTGAATTTCCAAAGGAAGCTTCCAGAACATCCTTTTCAGACTGGCCTACCTCTTTGTGTCCTCGTTTATTTGGTTTCTAGCTCCAATCACCTCCTTGTCCAGACCTTCCAAACTAAATCTCCAGTGGCAGTTCCCACCTCGCCTCCTCTTGGAGCCTCACCCTTATCTAGAAAATACAGGAATCTTAGACTTGGTAAGATCTCTCAAAAACATGGGACTTGGCTTACCATTGCCCTTCCTCTTGCCTATGGCACACATTACCTATCATTCCCAACACGATTTCCTGCAGAATCCAATGCCAGGCAGCCACTGGCAAGTGAGTTGGCTTGTTCACACCTGCCCCTGAAGGGAACTTCTAAATAGAAATCCTGTGGATTCTTGGGTACAACATCCATCCACTAGATTGGTTAGGAGGGTCTCAAATTTATATAATTTTTACTCTTTTCAATAAAAGCAATTTAAGTTAAATAAATAACTGAAAGTGTTTGGGTTATTTGGGGGGAACATTTAACCAACTCTTGGACTCTGGGCCCAGTGGGTACACTCTCCAGATGGCCTGAAGCAATTGACCAGGAATCTGGTCTTTCTATTAGTTGGCCTAAGCCAGGGAACAAAGAAGTCAAACTGGTAGAATATTCATTCATTTATTCATTCAGTCAGTCCTTGCATTCAAACATTTACTGAGCACTTACTACATGCTCAGCTCTGCTCTAAGGGATGGGGATTCACAGACAAAAATATCGGTAGCTTTCATGGTGCTAGGTGCAATGGCACCCTATCTATTTAACCCTTTATGGCTTCAATTTTGGTATATTTTCCTTTCTGTAGCAAATATTACTAATCACCACCAAAATCCATGTTCTCCCTTCCACCATATGTGGTTGTCCATGTGAAGAGTTTTCCCAGCAATCGATTACAATTCCCGACCCCACTTTGCATCTAGGTGTGCCCAAGTGGCCCCACAGAGGGCATGTAAGAAGTGATGAGGGTCATTTCCAGGACAAGGCTTTTAAGAAGTGGCTGAGCCTTTGCCACAGCTTTTTTCATGTTCTGCTGGCTGGACACAGGTTAGTTCAAGGATCCAGAGAAGATGGCAAAGGCAGGAGATGGAAGGAGCGTGCCTGAGTTCCTAAATCACAGACCAGAAGTATCAGCCTTAGACTAGCTTGCGAATGAGAAATACATTTCTATTGTGTCTGAGCCTTTCTACATTTTGGGGTTGTTTTGTTATAGAAGCTTATGTCACCCTAACACAATCTTTAAGTGAAGGCAGAGCCGTTGCTACACCGGCTCAGACATGGCTCTGCAGCTCTGCTGCAAAGAGCTCTGGGATTAAGCCCTCCCTCTAGGCCAGATGACTTTAAGGCAAACTGTGAGAGTTTTCTATAAAAGGACTTTAAAATCCCGGTAAAATAAGCTTTCAAAATTTAAGAGAAAACTGTAAAGCTTCCTTGAGAAACTCCCAAGCACCATATTCCTTTGCCTGGGAAATCCATCTGCGTCCAGGACAATTTTTTAAGCAGCCTAGGTTTCAGTACCCCTGGCTGTGGCAACCAGAGGGAGCTGGCAGAGTAAGGACCACCTGGCAAAGAGAAATTAGCAAGTAATGGAATCCCTGCCCCTCAACTAGGTCAACAGCATGAGTCAGTGTGCTGCTGAAATAAAGAAATCCCATTCATAAATTATCCCTCGCCCCAGCTTAAGAACTCTCAAAGTCATAAAGTCTACATAAAGCCAGAAGACCTACAATTGTCCAATTAGAGGTTTGATCCAGGAAAACACACATTTTCAAAGTCACTGTTTGTCCCCACGCCAGGAGTATAGCTGGGCTGGTTGGGCATGCGGCACCTCTGGGTTTCACAGAAATTTCCACTTCAGTGAGACAAGACAGAGGCCTTCACAGAGCCTCTGCCCCCTGTGGTATGGTCCACAAGAGGCCTAGAGACCCCCAAGGCTAACATTCCTAATGTGGGAATTCAAGAAAATTTGGAACCAACTTAAGCCAGCTCATCTGGGAGAGAAGTAACAACCAAGTGCTTACTATTTACTGTTCTTAAGTGCCAGGCCCTGTGCTAAATACAGAGCACGTGCTATCACATTTCGTCTTTATTACCATCCTACAAGGCAGGGTCTATTCCGCCCTCCCCCACCATCTTCCAGATGAGGGCAGTGAGGCCCGGAGACGCCAAGTGACGTGCTCACAGTCATACATCACAGTGAGTTGCAGGGTTCACATTTGAACTCGGGTCTTGCAATTCTGAAATCCTTCAGTGCTACCTTCTATTGCCACGCAGGAGCCCAGGGCTGGCTCTCTCCCTGTGCGGCTGTGGAAGCTGCACTGGGAAGGCCATTCTGAAGGAGGATGCAGTGACACATGTCGCTCCTGGCAGGGGCTCAGCTGAAATGCATGACCCACCAGGGAAGCCCGGCCTAGAGAGAGCCCCCAGTATTAGCCAGGCACCGTGCTATTGCTTTACTTAGATTATTAGGCTAAGTCCTCATAACAATCCTGCAAAAAAAGATTGTTAAACCTATTCTACAGCTGAGGCAACAGAGGCTCAGAGAAGCGAAGCACATTCCCCAGACCACGTGGCTGGGGGGTGGTGGAGAGTCTGCCCGAACAGAGCCCTTGCTTGGAAACATTATGCCAAACGCTGAGCTCACCCACCTTTGCATCACGTGGCTTTTCTCCCTGGGAGGGTTTCTTTTTTTGCAAAATTCCTACTCCACTTGTGCACATTTACTTGACAGCTTCCCTGCCAGCCCTGGATGTTGAGGCCTCCACACTCGTATTGACTTTCAGGCCACTTAGTAGCAGGGGCATTTTGAGAGCGTCCCTAAACCTCTCTGAAAGGACGTGGTTTCTGCTCTCCCAGGGTTCACCAGCTAGACCAGGGGCTAGCAAACTTTTTCCGTAAAGAGCCAGAGAGTGAATATTTTAGGCTTTGGGGTCCATCCAATCTCTGCATGACAACTGCTCAGCTCTGACACTGCATTGTGAAAGCCATACACGTTATTGCACTTAATCTTTAGTACTACCCTCCAAGGAAGGGTCTATTTCCCCCCACAGACAATACAGAAATGAATGCGTATGGGCAGATTGAGCCCGTGGGCCTAAGTACACAGACCTGTGATCTAGGTGGTCAAATAGTCCATAAGCACGTCACTGCATAAGTGCTATAAGGTAGAGGTTCCATTGTTGCTCTGAGAGCTTATTCCCCAGGACCTGGGCTCAAGGGGCATGGTGGCTCGGACAAGGTCATGAGTCAGGGCAAGGCTAGAGCTGGAGTCCAAGTTACCTGCTCTTCTCCGGGGACACCTGCCAGCACACACTATCTCCCTGGCCATCAGGAAATCTCCGGAAGCTGAGGCTGGTCCTGCAGCCCTGCTGAGAGGTGGGCAGTGACACGGGCCACACTCAGAGAGCAACCAGGCTTTCTGCAAAGGCCAGGCTTGGCCTCTGACGGGGGCAGGAGGCTTCCACTGGCAAACCATTGGCTCATTTCTGTCCAGCGGGGCTTGCCTCTCGCAGCACCTTTTAAGAAGCTGGCACAGCAGCTGCAGCAGCACGCGCAGCGTTAATTTATGAAAATCCCAACTTGTAAAAGCTGGGCTCACAGGAGGAGGCAGAGGCACGCTGCACTGGGGACGCTGCGTTGCAGCCACAAAAGGAAATGTTGGCGAGGTCTTCAGAGAAGGGGTGGTTGGTGGGGCGGGGACGCTGCTGGATTTAATAGCAGGAATACGAGTCATTTGTCTTATTATAAAATAGATGTGTGTTTGGACGCAGAAAATGCTCTGGATCCTTTCTTTCCTCCTCTTGCAGGCATGAAAAGCCTGAAGCAAAACAAAATGCTGCTGATTTCGAGGCTATTTCGGGCGCCTGTCGCTGATTGCTTCGGCACACGCTGCCTTCTCAAAGAATGGTTTTAACAAATTGAAATGCAGAATGAATGATCATCTTGCTGCTGCTGCTGCTGCCACCACTGCCATCAGAACAGAAAGCAGTCCCCAATGGCCAGGCATGGCCCACGCCGCTCAATTCTTCCCTCTCCTCCAGATGCCCACCCACCCCATACCTCCTGCCCACGCAGTGCAGGCTGGCGCCTGGGCTAGGCTGCCCACCCTGTGCCAGGAAGCTATTTACCGAAGGAAATAACTCTGATAAATGGATAAAAATAGCTGGCAATGATGGAAAACATGTTGTTGAGAGATCTGTTGACAAGAGAGGAAATAGAGCTGTGAAAAAGATAGGTGCTGAAGGGCACCGAGAGAGAAGCGGGCCGGCCATGGCAGCCCAGGACGCCAGAGCAGCTGGTGCGGAGCCCAGGGCCACAACGACCCCATGGGTGGTGAGGTCCACAACGACCCCATGGCTCATCTTTCCTCTCCGTCGGCGGCCCCAGTCCGGGGCTGTGTTACCCGGCCTCACGGCACTGAAGGAGGGCAAGCCAGCAAGCTCCTTCATGTAGTTTGGACATCTGGGATCGGTCTCTGAAATGCAGCCCCATGGTGCAAGCAAGTAGAGTGCAGGGTAGAGACTAGGCAAGAACTTGGCTTTGGAGTTCTGCCACTTTTAAACACAGCAACCTTGGACAAGTCACTGAACCTCTCTGAGCCTCAGTTTCCTCATGTGATGAGTAAAGATTGTATTAGATCCACATCATAGGTGGTGACAATGCCTGCACACTATGTATCAAAATGGCATTATTCAGGTCACCTGGCCTTTGCAAACGTGGATTGAGGGCATTCTGTAGGCCAGGCACTGCCTGGGAACCCAGGATACCTTGAGCTTTGAGACTTTGAAATAGTAAATTCTTTAGGGAATCAAGAGCCCACCTTAAAAATAGAGAACCAGCACTGCTCAATCTGAAACAGCCCACTTGAAGGGCCCCAGAACATGTTTCCTGGGCCACAAAGACAGTCCATCCAACACTATGTGCCTACTATGCACTATGTACTGGAGAGGGAATGATAGAAGGGCTCCATCTGCCCTTCTGAAGCACACAGCTGGTGGAGAAGACAGGCAGATAAACAGATATATGTCACTCAACACAAATAGGACCATCACGAAGTTAGGTTTAAGAGGGAACCATGAACACTTCTGTGGGAGAAAGCAGGGAAGGCCTCATGGAGGAGGTGACATGGGCCAAGTCCTGAAGGATGTGTAGGAGCTGGCCAGGCAGACAAGGGAGAGAGACACTCCTATGAGAAGGAATAGACAGCATTGCGTTCGTGAGAAAAAGGACCACATTTGGAAATGGCTGGTATGCAAGACACAAGGGCTGATGACATCCAGCCCATTTAATAACTGGCACGGCAAGGAACTGAAGAGTCAACAGACACTGGCCACGGTGCTGGAGAACAGGGTCCTGGAGCCCCTCCCTGCACCAGGACATGTCCCACTGGTGGCTGCACTGTGGGGAAGTCCAGGAGCTATGGCTGGATGGTTGGAGGTTGTTGGACAGTGGGCACATGGAGGACTAGGGGGAGTGGTACTCACTGATGGTTCAGAGGCGTGGTTATATCAAAATGTGCCGGCTAAATGTCTAGTCCAAATGGAGGGAGGAGTGGGGGGGAAGAACCCTGAGGAGGGGCCAGTGCCTCCAGGGCCCCCTGGGAGCTCATGAACCATCCCAGTGGGCAGAGATGCGGGCCTTCTCTCACACCTTTTGCCAAAACACCTGTTTGTAATCTGTATGTGAATCTCCCATTCAACATCTCATCAGGAGGAAGTATTTTGATGTTAAAAAGATGATTCCTGCAACATAGGGTCCTATTCTCTCATGAATATGTTGGAAATCTGAATGTTAACCCCCTCACAGACTTTGTATTGCCACCACACTGTGGAAGGAGAGATCTTAACAGGTTCTGAGAGCTGTCCTTGCTCCTCCATCCCCATGGCAACCGCTCCAGTTCTGGCCACGTCATCTCTTCTCTGGACTAGCACAACCATCTCTTCACGATCAGCCACTCTCCTTCCTGTCTTGCCTCTTTCAATACATTTTTTCCAAGTCACGGGCACAGTGATCTTTCAAAAATACATATCTGATCATGCCACCGCCCATCAAGAGCTCCTCTGGTTTTCAGGGGAAAATACAACTTTCTTAGTATGACATCCAAGGTCCTCGTGACCAGCTACCTCTATGAAGTTGATTCACATTAACCCTCCCTGCCCTACTGCAGGGGTAGGACGGGCCCATCAGGGCAAGGCTTGTGACCGCCCAAGAGGAGCTGGACATTGTTCCGGGCTAAATTATATCTCCTCGAAATTCATATTTTGAAGCCCTTTCAGGATGTGACTATTTAGAGATAGGTAAGTAAGTCAAAAGGAGGCTCTTAGGGTGTGCTCCGAGCCAATCTGACAACATCCTTGCAAGGAGAGGAAACTGGGACATACAGAGAGGCACCAGCGGTACCAGGTGATGAGGCTGTAGGAGGGCAGCCATCTGCACGGCAATGAGAGGGGCCCAGAGGAAGCCGACCTTGCCGGCACATTCATTGTGGACTTCCAGCCTCCACCACCATGAGAACATACATTTCTGCTATTCAAGCCATTCAGTCTCTGGTATTTTCTTATGGCAGCCCCAGAAAACTAATGCAGATGACGGTATAAGCCCAAAGTGAGGGCAGTCAACATGTCACTCTGCCGGACTGCGTTAGCCTGGGGTCGTTAAGAATTTGGGTGGTGTGCTCCCTGTGCTGCAACCAGTAGACTTCCCCTCGTGTGACAGACACAGAGAGGTGCGGCTCAAATCCTCCTTCCAAAAAGGGCCCAGCACCCAGCTGCAAGGAGTGTGGGGTGCCTGCAGGCCTGCCCTTCTCGGAGCTGCCCCAGCCAGTGACCGTGCAAGGCAGCAGAACAGGGCCCAGCCATCTTTGTCCACTGTGGGACCCCTCCGATGACCATCTCTGCTCAGACTATTGTCCTCTCCTGGGCAGGCAGAGGCTTTATCCTGATTACCTCCCAATCAGAGGGTCCCCCTGCACTAACTCACTTTCTGTCCTCTTCTTTTCAAGGTGTTAACTCTTGAGAACCTGTTCATACCTCTTGCCCTATCTCAACCTGGAGGATCCAGCCTGCAAAGCCTGCAAACCAGCACCTTCCCATCTGGAGTGTAGACTGGTCTCTGGGAGTTGATTGGTATGAGTTAGTCTCTAAGCCGCACAAGCTGGTCAGGCCTTGAGCTGCATAATCACGACAAGGGGTCTTAGGAGAGGCCTTACGGCAGTCAGCCAGGCAAGGGTTTCTCCTGGGGCTCCACAACCTCAGGCCTCATTCTTCCTTTCAAATGCAGCACCTGCCACGGCATTTGGCTGGTCCCCTGCAGTCCTTCCCCTCCTCTGAGGGTGGAAGTCTCACAGAGACCAGAGCAGCAGCCTGAGCAGAGGTCTAGGCCTGCTCCTGGTAAGTCCTCCCAGCAGTGGGCCCAGGGTTGGGCTCGTCAGAGGGCTTGGTAAAGAAATGGCGGCCGGGCCCGGTGGACAGCCATCAGCCATCTCACAAGGCCATGGGACCTGCGTGGTAGGCAAACGGAACATGAGCTTCGAAAGCCGGACAGACTGGGAGCTCACTCCCAGGCCCACTGCATCGTAGCTCTGTGCTTTCAGTTGCACGGTTTACTGCTCTTGCCTCATTTTGTTTTGGGGTTGTTGTTCTTTTTTTCCTGTAAAATGCATATAAGAATAAAAACTATCTGATAGGTCGTCATCAGAATAAATGAGATGTTTGTTTTATCACATAAGTTTGGTTCTTGCCTTATGGGTTTTCAATAAAATCTAGTCTTTTCCTGCTTCTCCTTCTCTGTCTGTCTATCTTTCTCTCTCCCTCTGTGTGTGTGTCTCTCTCTTTCAGATTTCCAGGCACTAGAGTGTGCAAGTCTTTACAACAGGAAAATATATGCAAGTTAATCATATTCATATATTTACATAAATTAATAAACAGTAGTTATATATCATAGCGGTTTTAAAATAATATCCCAAAATAATCATCTCAATACACCAAAATGTTAATGATGGTTATTTCTGGGTAGCAGAATTATGGGTGATTTGTGTTTTCCTCCCAAATTTTCCACAGTTACTATGCATTATTTTTGGAGGGGAAAACAAGCAACCATGAGCAAGGAGAAAGCTGTCCTGCAATATCCTGTGATAGAACTCTGTTCTCTGGCCTCGGATTCTGCTGACAGTCTCTTCGAGTCCAAGGACCTGTTGAGTCATCATAAGTTTGAAGTCACTTGAAAATAGACAGTTTTGCAGCAGAATACGACCAGGCTACCCAGGCCCCAGCCAAGCAAGTCTTGTCCTTTTCCTCCTTACTCCGTGAGGCAGGAGGAGAAAGGCATGTGCTAAGCTTCAGTGTCATCTTAATGGTCACTTCCCCTGAGAAGCCCTCCTGGACCACCCCAGATTCAAGTTGGCACTCCTAAGTAGAGATCGTGCATCTATGTCTCAGCACTATGTGTTACAATGCTCTCCTCATGGCCTGTCCCCTGCACTGGGCTAGAGCAACTTAAGAGCGGAGAACATGCCTTGCCCACAGCTATATCCTCTTCACCTCTCACGGAGCCTGGTAGAGAGTGGGCCCTCAACAGCATTTGCTGAATGAATGACATGCAAGCTTTAGAGCTGCAGAAATGTATGGCCTGGTCCCCTGCCCTCGAGGAAATCACACTGCATTGGAACTCAGTCTCCCCAATACGATATACACCTTGACCAATGCCTTCAAAGGCTTAAGAGAAATTAGGAGAATAAGGAAGGAGAGCAGAATTCCTCCAGTGGGTGGCTAAGAAGTCCTTGTGTCAGAGGAAGAGTTTGAACAGATCCTGCAAGAATGAGCAGAGGAGCCCTGTGGGGACAGAAGGTAAGGCAAGCAAAAGCAGGGAGCTAGCTGGGAGAGTGCGCCCAACAGGGCGGGAGCAAGGTGGGTGCACGTGGAGCACCTCGAATGGGAGATCAGCAGGTCTGGTTGCCACTGTGGCTGAGCAGGGGCTAGAAGGGTTTAGCAGGAGGACTAGCAGGGCCTGGCTTGCTTCCCACTGCACTGGCATCTCCCACCTGTGCTAGATGCCAGCCTCGCCCAGCCCAGCATTCTTCCCTGCCCATCAGGAGGCCTTTGAAATAGGACCCGTTTGCAATTCATCACTGCCAAATCGAGTCTTCAGCAAATAACCTCCACAATTCAACCCAGTGCCTACGGGAAAGGCTGGCTTTGGCAGGGGTTCCAAGGATACAGACATGAATGATCGATGCCAGTTGCAGCAAATGGACTGCAGAGACATCCCGAGAGCACCCAAGATCTTAGGTGCAGCCAACCTTTGAAAATGGAGCTTGCTCCCCTTGCCTGGGCTGGAGGAGCAGAGGGGGGCTTCACTTTGGAACCCACTGTTCCCACTGAAAAATGCAGGGACACAAGTCAGCTCCATCCCACCTGAGGGCCCTCCCATGTGCTGTTCTTGTGGCCTGAAATCCCTTCTCCCAATGTTGAACATAGTTGGCCCTTCCTGATCTTTCAAGCCTTGGTTCAGATACTGCTTCCTTAGTGATGCTTCTCCTGGCTCCCCATTTAAAGTAATTGTACTTGCCCTGGCTGGTGTGGCTCAGTGGATTGAGTGCCAGCCTGTGAACCAAAGGGTTGCTGGTTTGATTCCCTGTCAGGGCACATGCCTGGGTTTTGGGCCAGGTCCCTGGTAGGGGACACACAAGAGGCAAATACACATTGATGTTTCTCTTTCTATCTCCCTTCCCTTCTCTCTATAAACAAACAAACAAACACACTTAAAAAAAAAGTAACTGTACTGCCCTGACCAATGTGGCTCAGTTGGTTGGGCATCGTCCTGCAAAGCAAAAGGTCACCATTTCAATTCCCCATCAGGGCACATGCCTGGGTTGCATGTTCAGTCCCCGGTTGGGGCAGGTACAAGACGCAGCCGATCGATGTTTCTCTCTCACACTGATGTTTCACTCCCTCTCTTTCTCCCTCCCTTCCCCTCTCTCAAAATAAATAAAATCTTAAAAAAAAAAAAAATAAAGTAACGCTCCATCACCTCCTGTTACATGGCTCTATTTTCTGCTTTCATAGTGCTTCTATTTTTTCTTACACGCTTGTTTATTTTCTTTCTCCCCACCTGACTCCGAGTGGATTTACGCTCCGTGAGAGCAGGGGTCTTGTCTTCCTCACAGCCGCATTCACGGTGCCCAGAACAGACGGTTCCTGGTACTTAGTCAGTACTCAATAAAAATGAATCAAAGAAAGGAAGAAAAGGGAGAGGGATGTGGGGAAGAAAGAGGCAAGGAGAAAAGGAGAGGAGGAGGTGGGTGGGGGTGGGGAACCTCTACCACAACAGCTCCAAAATGGCAGCTCCAGCCCCCAGCCCTGCTGCCCTGGGAAGATGACCCACTGATGTGAGCCCATAGAAAACTCCCTGGGCAGGGCCAGGGCTGTTGCGTCCCCTGGGACAACACAGGCCTAGAACTTGGTGCTTTCGGAAGGGAAGGGGAGAGGAAGGAGACTAACTTTTATTTAGCTCCTACCATGTGCCAGGCCTCTGTCTACTCTCATTTTACAAACTGGCAGACCCGTGGCTCATAATGAATAAACATAGAATAGCTACCACGAATTTTGTACCTGGGGTTTGCACCTTGCATACATTGTCTCATTGGTCGCAGACAACAAGTTTGGGAGATAAGCATTGATTACTGCTAAGATTTTATAAGCAGGAGGAATGTTCAGTAAACTTACTCGATCTCACACAACTAGTATGAGGCAGAGCCAGGCTCAGAACCCGGGTCTTTCTAACTCTTACCTAATATCTTCCTTTGACAGACAATGCCCTTACACAATCATGCTGGATGCCTTGGCCCTCCCGGAACCCCACTTCCCCAGGGAAAGTGGTGGGGGGTGCCCTGTTCCAGGCCATGGCCTTGGGCAGACTTTTCAGACCATCCCCAGCACACCCACAGGCTGTTCCTGGATCCGGTAGTTAGCCCACCATCTCCGAGTGCTGAAAGCTGCCTGGGCCACCTGACTCAGCGTGCATGCCAAAAGCCACCTCCACACATAGGCAGGTGAAGAGAGATGGGCCTTCTCACCCCGCAAAGCAGCCAGCTCAGAAACCACCCGGGGAGGCTCCCCCCACAGCGGAGGACGAAGGCATCACTGTCTGCCCAGGAGGGGAGGGCATGGCCCTTAGGCTCTGTCTCCCATTAACAGTGTAACAGGTAAAAGTTTCTTCACCTCTCTGAGCCCCAGCGTTCTCACCCACACGCTATCATGGAGATGAAATGACATACACATGTCAAGCACCTCCCAAGGCTGGCCCAGAAGGACAGCTCGGTAATGACTGGCTTTCTCTGCTGAGCACACCGGTGTCAGGTGAATTCAAAATTCAGAACCCACCAGCAAATCCTCCTTCCTGCTTGTGTACTCAACACATGCCACAAACATACATGGAGCCCCAGTGCTCTGTCTGGGTATGTTCTGGGCCCAATGGACAAAATGGTCAAAATTCCTGACCACAGAGTCCCTCCCTTCTAGTGCAGGAGCTGGGGGAGGAGAAGGGACAGTTGACCAAATAAAAAAATAAATAATATGGTCTGGCAGATTAATGTGCCAAGAAGAAAAACGCAAAGCTGGGAAGAAGGTTAGAAGCAAGTAGAGGGAGCAGGGTGGCTGGGAGTTTGGAGAGGGTGCCCAGCACCGGGCTCACTGAGAGGGTGACTTCTGAGGAGAGAGATGAAGGGCGTGATGAAGGCGGCTCCATAGATGTCTGGTGGGGGTGGAGGGATTGAGGGGGAGAACTTGCCAGGCGGAGGAAACAGCAATTTCCCCCCAGGACACAGGGGACTGTCCTCTGCGCACAGAAGCCCAGGCAGAGTCCTCCCTACAGTTCAGAGACTGAGCATTTCCTGAACAAGAAGTCAATAAGAAAATTAGATTTTATGAAAATGCAATTTGTGGGTAGTTTTTCAAAAGGAATGATGTTGTCCCTATTGGTTTGGTGGTTTGCTGTTTCTGGGAAGTTATCCTTGGTGAATAAACTTCAGATGTTAACATAGGTTTCCCTAGGTGATGATGTGAATTAATACCAGCAATAAGAATAATATAACAAATATAATTAATACAATATAATACAATACAATATAATACAATATAATATAATATAATATAATATAATATAATATAATATAATATAATATAATATAATATAATATAATATAATATAATATAATCCCTGTCATTTATTAAGTCCCACCATGTGCCAGGCGAAGTTCTGGAAACTTTGATATACACAGTTACTATTCTCATTTTACAGATGAGGAAACCGAGGCACAGAGAGTAGACTAAGTCTACTGGCTGAACTCACTAAGCTTGTAAGTGGAAGGGCTGGGGTCCGGAGGAAGGCACCTGGCTCTGGCATCTGTGTGCTCACCTGCGCGCCAACATCCTCAAAACACGGAAGTGCTTGTTATTTGCAGAACGGATGGCTCGGGGCTGCCCAAGCTTTCCTCCTCTTTCCCATGAGCCACATTGCTTCACCAAAATGATCACTTCAGAGCTTCCTGTGTAATCTTTTGACTTAGATCAAGCAAGGTCTTTGGTCAAAGATATACAGTCCTAAAGACTTATGTTGCAGATGGCCTGCTACAGCAAACCGTGAACTCCCCATTCTGATCTCCACTGTTGAGTGGCTGAGCAAGGAGGAGATGAGCTGGTGCCACATTCCCAAGCCTTAGTTTTTCTAGGATTTAATCTGCAGGACTCCCCTCCTCCCTGCTCCCCAGAGGTCAGTGAGTGCTGCTGGAAGTGTCAGCCTTCCAACACCTGTGACTAGCCCCATCCAGAGCTTGTCTAGGGAACCCACTCTACTTTACATCATTAGCATAAAACCCAGGTGTGCTCAAAGGGTCTCCTTATGAATAATGAATGACAGTCTGATCTCTCAGGAAATTCCATGGGTTTTAGGAGCTTTGGGATAGGAACTAGGACCAAGAGCAAATATAGTTCCTATCGTGCCACAGAAGGGGAGCACATTCTAGGCTAAGAGCACTGCCTGGGCCAGGGCACAGAGGTGGGACAGCTCCTTGACACCTTGAGGGGTATTGCGTATTTATTTTTTAAAATAAATTTAAAAGATTTTATTCATTTATTTGTAGAAAGAGGGGAAGGGAGGGAGAAAGAAAGGGAGAAAAACATCAATGTGAGAAGAAAACATGGATCAGCTGCCTCTTGCATGTGCCCCCAGCAGGGGACTGAACCTGGGAATTGAACTGGTGACCTTTTGCTTCACCCAACCAACTGAGCCACACCAGCCAGTGCTATTTATTTGTTATGAAAAATGTTTTCCCTTGATTATAATACTTCACTCATACATTTTTAAAGAACCTAGAGAGAGAGAAAGAGAGAGAAATCATCTATAATCCCATCACCCAGAAATAACTATCACTTTCACGACCATATAGAAGCTGAGACCCTTTGAGTTGTCTGAACTCCAGAGCCCAAGGATGCCTTGCTTGGCATCTGAAAATCATGTTAACCAGAGCCTTGCTTTCCCCAGCGCTGCTTGTTGAATAGAAGATATGCAGGGGACCCAGGACAGTGCATCTGACATGAAAGTTAATTACTTTGGCTCAATTCCATTTCTCCTGACCAGATTTGCTTAGGTTGGAATAAAGGAGGAACCTGTCCTTTGTCTTCCCAGAGTGTGGTTGGGGTTGGGGAGGCCATGCTGGGAGGAGGCTGCAAGTCACAGCACAGACTTGGTCCTGAGACCTGGCTCTGCCTGATGTACTCCTGACCTTGGGCAAGTGCTCACCTCTCTGCTCCTCTGCTTCTCATTGGGTGACACAGGAACAGGGACTAGGCCTAGTAGGGGGTGCTTTTGTAAGAAGTAAATGAGATTAGGTATGTGAGCTGCTTAGCAAGATCTGACATATAGTCAATGTTCAATAAAAGATTCTATTAGGCTCCGGGTCAAGTCCTGGATCAAGTTTCCTGTTGCCACTTTAAAGGTCCATTCCTGCAATTCAGGCACCCAGGATTCACAGAGCCAATCCAGGGCTGGGCCCAGATACACCCACACCCCGATCCAACTCTGCCCGCTCCAAATGCTCCTCCAGTCTCCTCTCGGGCCCCATTCTGGCCCATGTCTGGGGTTCTCTCCAGGGTCCTGGCCCTGGAACATAATTCTACTGGCCCTCTATAGTGTGTCTTTGGCTGAGCCCCAAGAACTTTCAGACCCCAAGACAGACCTTGGCTTCAGAGGCAGGATACTTGAAGGAAGAACGCTATTGTACATGGAGGAGACCAGGCCAGGCCAAGGGAACCACAGGGGCAAATGGACATGCTGCTTGTTCTCAAGTACACTCACTCATACTTTCATCCTCTCGATGCTTATTGAGTACCTACTATGAGTCAGGCACTGTATCAGTTGCTGGGGCTGGGGTTGCAGCTATGAAGGAGCTCCTGCCCTCAAAGAGCTCACAGTAGGGGTGCACAGAGGCATAAAATGAAATAAGGAACACTACAGTGTGATCCATGTTAGGATGGGGGGTATAGAGAGTCCCTAACCATCAGGTGTGAAGTGGGGACAGGGCATGTGTGCACAGGTGTGTGCAGGGATCAGTGATGGGTGACTTCAAAAAGCAGGTTCTCTGAGAATGGATAGATGGATGGATGGAGGGAGAGACAGAGACAGAGAGAGAGAGAGAGAGAGAAAGTAAATAAAGAGTTCCGGGCAGCAGGAACAGCCTTGCAAAGTCCCGAAGACAAGGAAGAGTGTAGTGGGTCAGAGGGCCTGGGGTACATGGTACAGTGCAAAGGGCCACAGTGAGGTGCCTGAGCTGAGCCTGGGGACAAAGGCAGGCCCCACTTATAAAGGGGGGTCTCACAGTTACAGAGAAGTGGGTAAGCCCTGGACTGGGCAGCAGAGAGTCAGAACTTACGAGCTGCACAACTCTGGAGAAGTTATTCAGCCGCTCTGAGAGGTGCTGATGAGAACAGAGAAAACGCAACAGATGTGAGGACACTATAAAAACAAGTCTGCAAGACAGGTTCAGGGAACCTGCCCTTTCTTTGTCCAAACCTCACGCGGAAAGCCCCAGCTTTGCTCTCAGGTGGGTGCATCTTCTCCCTGGGACCCAACCTGACCCTCCCCTCTGGGATCCCCACCTCCAGTCCTTACCCTGGTGGCTCACTGGCTGGCTTTGCTTCCTTTGGCTGCAAGAAGTACACCGTCAAAAGTGAAAAGAGCCAGTTGCGGCTGGTTGCCCTGCCCCCGGCCATCGCTACATGTTCGAGAGAGGAGAAAGGGAAGTGTCTATGAAGCCGCCAGCAGGGCAACTCTGGACAATGATGGAGACAGACATGTTTGCTCCGCAGGGATAGATGTTGCAGAAACAACCTTCCGTCGCCCTGTCTCCAGCCTGAAGAGCTTTCCCTAGCCAGGACGGTGTTCTCGCTGCTGCAGAAAGGGCAGCAACAGGAAGCGCAGGCCCCTTTTCTAGAAAACAAATGGAGGTATCTCTGTGACACCAGGCGAGTCTGTTGCACAGGCCAGAGTGGAAAATGTGTGGGTTTGAGTCAGCCCCGCCTGAGTTCACTCCCAGAGCCATGGACCGGGCCTTGGTCTCCCTGGATCCCAGACATAGACAGGGCTCGGACGAGCATCTTCACGACGTGGCTCTAAGAATGAAGTGAGCCCAGGATAACGCCTGGCTGCTCAAGAAATATGGATGCTCTTTCTTCTGTTCTTCTTCCTCTCTGCCACATGAATGTCCTGCATGACCAGCTCTGAAATACCTCAGTCCCCAAGCAGTGCCAAGGCTAGGTCATTTGTCACAAGCTGTCGGGGCTCCGTCTCCCAGGCATGGGGTGGCTGCCCCAGGGACACGAAGAAGCCCATCACTGAACCCAAAGGTGCTTACAGAACTCCTTAAGTTTATGGAATTCAGCCATGGTCCTCTCTGGACTCAGAGAGCTCTTTGCAGACCACAGTCCATTTCCCTGATTGGGACAACTGTGAACTGAAATGACCGCCTCAGTCAGCCCTCTGATGGGGATGCAGCCAGGAGTCCTGCAGTGCATCTTGGCGTCGCAACTGCAGGCCAGTGACGTCAGGACTCATCAGTGTGGACTAGGGCAAGCCCAGCGCTCGGGAGGACAAGCCTGAAGCCACGAGCTCTTTCCCTCCAGTTGCCAGTTGACACCAGCCTGGCATTGGGCTAGTAGATGGAGAGGCATCCGGGAAGAAAACCAAAAGGCCTTCTCAGTGTTGTTTGCGAAACACCGCAGCCCTTTTGCAAAGCACACCGCATCAGGTGCACACAGGGACACAGGTATACTCATACGTGTGTGTGCATGCAGGTTATTGGAATGGTGTGTTCAAAGCAATAAGTGGACTGAGATAGTCACTTTTGTGGCATTAATTTCTGTGTGTTGGGGGGGGGGAAGGAGGGCTGTCCATTTATCAGCAGAGTTAAAATAAATTCAATTTCAGCCCAAACCAGGAAACTACAAAAAGGGATGGGCGAGGCGGCGGCGGGGGGGGCGTTCTCTGGCAATGAGAGCAGGCCCTCCTCCCCATGTTCTGACTCACAGGCTTCTAGGAGCAGAGCTCAGCAAGGAATCAGTGCCTTCGAGATGAGGGATTCCATGCCCATGTGAACCTGGGACCGTGGTGAAGCCACCCTTGCAGCTCTCCCCAAGTGTCTTGGACTATGAGGGAAGAGCAGCGTTTTCTTGTGGGACAAGTGGGAATTCAGTATGTGAAAGCCTGGGGACATGGGAGGGTGGTTCACTGAAGCATCTGGGGCAGTGTGGCATCGAAGGGAAAGCACGCACGTCCCCAGGTCGGGGTCAGGCCCGGGGTCTGCAAACCTGGTGGCCGTAGGACCGAGCACGGGTGATACGACCACCATCAGGCCCATGTGAGGCTCCCAGCTGGTGGCACATGGCGTTGTTACCTTTGCTCACTAGCTGTGTGGCTCTGGGCAAGTGCCCTGACCACTTTAAACCTCCATTTCCACCTCTGCAGAAGGCTCATGAGGTACAGAATAGCACACAGTAGGTGCTCAAGCAATGGCAGTTGGCTTCTTTAATCCATAGGCGATGGCAGCAAGGGAACTGACTCCTGGGTCAGGGTTGGAAGGCAGGTCTGCACACCCTGACACCTCCACCTTACCCCTCACCCCACACTGAGGTGAAGAAAGTTCTCTCCTTTGGATGGAAGAAGAACCCGAGGCTAGGTCACAGCCCTGCCGAGAGTCTGCTCAGAATGGCACTGCGGCCAGCACTGGCAGAGGGCCTGCCAGGGCCAGGCTGGGTGCTGAAAACAAACCCCCAGCTAAGAGGCGCTCTCTGAGGCCTCCGAGGGCGGACCCAGCTTCATACCCACTCAGGCTCTCATGTTCCCAGAAATGAGAGAAAAAAACAGCACCCTGTCTTATGTACGTTCCCTGATATTCCTCTCTCCAGCGGGAGGAAGATTCGAGAACAAATTCTGATCTCAGCCTTAACCCATCCCAGCAGAGAGCCCCCTCCCTAAAGGATGGCAGCATCTGTGCTCTGAATGTGTGTGTGCCTCCCCCTGCAGGTGGCCATTGTCACTGCACCCAGGGAGACAGCCACAGTTGGGGGGCCAGGCTTTTTACACAAGCACAGCCTCCCTGGGAGCAGCCCTGCAGGGATAGGGGCTCGCTCCTGGGGCCCCCAGGGCCCCCACGTGGCCTCTACATGGGCAGCTGAAAACAGGCCCTGTCTCTGAAGAACCGAAGAACCATATCATAGTAACAGCTACTACTTGTGAAGCACTTGCAAAGTGCCAAGCACCTCACCCGCCCTCATTATCTCTCAGTAACCCTCTGAGGTAGTTTTTACTATTATTCTCCCATGTTACAGACAAAAAGAAAAAGCTCAGATGTAGGAAGGTCATACATTTGGTAACTGGCAGAGCTGGGGTTTGAACCCAGGGTAACCAGACTTCAGGGATCTGTTCCATTGCAGTGATGCTTCTCCAACTGTAGGGTGCATGTTAATCGCCTGGGATGCATTTCAAAATGCAGGTTCCAGGGCCTGATCCCTATAGCTATGGAGTCAGAGGATATTGGGTAAATACCCAGGAATCTGCATTTTAACAAGCACATTGGTGGATTCTGAGTAGTTGATCCATGGATCCTATATCAAGATATCCTGCAGAACATGGGCTACACCCCCCTCCAGGGCTCAAATACCAGCCAAGGTGGTCATTTTCACTCATGGTTGTCACAGGCAGGAGAATGGACTCTGGCCTGTAAAGATCTCTTTCTGTTGAAAGGGGACAGTGACTGGATTCCACCTTCAGCCTCATTTATCTGTCATATATACCCAGACTGTGACAGGCCTCTGAGCCCAGAGCCCTGGTCCCCAGCTCAGCACCCCGCTGGGGTAAGGGAGAGGTTAGGGAGAGGCTGGGGAAGTAACAGAGAGCTGGGTGGGCCCTTCCCACACAATTGGGTGGTCTTGGAAGTCGTTTCTCCTGATATTGGTGCATCCTTCTAGGCAATGAGAGGATATGAGGTCTTCTCCGTGTTTTAACGATTCTGTGTGCCCATAATGAAAAACCTTCGTATTTCTTTTAGCTTCCTGCCAGTTCTCACAGCAATCGAATTTCGCTGTTCAGTGTCTCAGTTTCTGCTAGTGTGAAGATGTGAAGATAGCAAGATGTTAACGTCCAGATGTTAAGTTAATTAGGGCTTTGCTGTTTCCCCAAGTAGGTATACGGCATTTTAGCAGGGCTGACTCCTCATTTTAAGGATGACTTATTTCAAGACCCGGGTAAACTCATAGGATTAGGATGATGGCCAGGGACTGGGTGGATGGTCAGAGATTCTTTGACATCCCACCAAGCCACCACCAATGCATAGGGTCGGCTCAGAGTATAAACTTGACTCCGAAGCAGTCCTGGCTGGCTGGCTCTGGGTGAGCCAGATCCAATGACCGGGGGGAGACAGACAGCCTGGGCTCCAACCACAGGACTATTGCTAGGTGCTGGCTGACGCTCTGCCAGCTCCAGGCCTCCTTCCCCCGCCTTGTAGATGAGGCATCGGACTTTGTTTTGTGCGGTCCTTTCTTCCTAGATTCTGAGACTTATTAGATCAGCCAGTATGGGGCAGATCAAGTCCCTAGTAAAACATCTTAGAATTAATTCTATGTTGTTGCTGACTTAGTGCCTGAGCCCCAAACTCCAGGGACACCAAAACTTGGGGAAAAAAGCCCCCAAACTCAGCAAGGATCAAAGAGGTTAAGTGAAGACCCAGCCCATGTCCCCAAAAGGATGGTTTTGTCTGGCCCTAGAGGGTACTGAGGACCCCAGACATGGCCTGTGAGGAGGACCCAGGGGCCACTCTGATTGTGCACAGGACTTGCTACCATCCAGGAAGGGATCTTAGGTTGGGCATTGGGCATAACTTGACTGCTGTCATGATAAGTTTCTCCACAAGGAGGCACTGTATTTTCTATAAAGCAACGTGAGAATACCTGAGACAATACAGGTAACATTTGGCACACAGCCAGAGCTCCATAAATGTCAGTTGTTGTGGCAGTGTTGTTACTTTTACTATTTAACCTCTATAAGGAAGTCTATAAGACAGGTATAATGGGATCACTGTCCGGAAAATGGGAGAGTAAACAAAACAAAGTATGAAGGCATGAGGCCATTTCCTTAGGAGGCTCAAGGCTGGCATCTCTGGATGGGGTGGCCCCAGACCCAGGGTGAAGGCAGAAGGGAAGGGAAGCTTGGAATGGTGACATGGCAGAGATCTCAGCTCCTACCTCCAGGGGCTCCCCCACCCTGAGCATGGCAGCCTGGGGCAGCAGAGAAGGTTCTCTGGTTAGGCTGGTCTCCATGCCAACCTGACCAAGCCAAATTTATAGGCTAGGCTACGGGATCCTGGCCAAATGGCTTAAACTCTCGGAGATCCAAGGGGGTTCAAAGAAGGTGCAGGGCAGTTGTCCCGCTCAAAGAACTCAGGGTGCAGGAGGTGTAAGAAGCAGGAATCTTAGGAAGGGCTTTAGCTATTCACAGGCTACGGGATTTGGGGTTCAAGGCATGCTGAGATCACAGGGACCCCCCAACATGTATCTAAGTTAAACAAGTTGATGAAGATGATTAAGTGACTGGTGGATGCCTGGTGATAGTAGGTGCTCATAAAATGTTCCCGGTTTTACCTTCTCCCTCCACTGGAGCGGGTAAATTCTAGGACAGGAGAGCTGATGAAAGCAAAGGAAGCCTCAAATGGCCTTTGCCGCAGGCCTTGGATTTCTGAACCTCAGCCGTCCTGTGCCAAGGTTTAGTGAAGCAAATTCTAGGTCCAGATAATTTCCTGGTTTTCCCCAAGTAACAGATGGGCCCAGCACTGCTCCCCTCCCCCGGTCCCCATGCGACTCCCCCTTTGCTGTCCAATGTAAGTTCAGCTTGGGTGGGAGCATCTGCACCCAGACGTGTTTCATAGACAGCTGACCATACTAAGGTACATGAGATCTGTCCGGGAATAGTCCAGCCATGGTTAATACAACAAGAACAGTTTGTGCAACATCGATGTAACCTGGCAGACAAGGAGAGTGGACTGGAATGTGCATGTGTGAACAATGAGGACTTCACTGTACTAGTCAGCGGGGGTGGTAGGTGCTGTTGACTGAGCAGGTGTGCTGTGTGGCTGTTGCATTCAAAATGACTGAGTGGATAGAGCAATGAATCTGCATCAAATTTTGTGTTAAGCTTAAACACTTCTCCGTAGAAATTCTTCAGATAATTCAGAAGGCCACAGCTGTGGGCAACTGGTGACTGGCAGATTCATCATGACAATGCGCATGCTCATGCATCACATCTCATGCAGTTTTTTTGCAAAACATCAAATCACCCAAGTGCCCCAGCCCTCCTATAGCCCAAATTTGGTGCCCTGTGACTTCTGGCTTTTCCAAAAACTAAAATCATCTTTGAAAGGGAAGAGATTTCAGATGAGATTCAGGAAAATATGATGGGACCGCTGATGGCAATTGGGAGAACTGTGTGAGATCGCAAGGTAGACCTACTTTGAAGGGGACTGAGATGTATGTCATTGTCCTGTGTACAATGTTTCTTGTACCTTGTATCTTCTTTAATAAATGTCTCTATTTTTCATAGTACATGGCTGGGTACCTTCTGAACAGACCTCATATACTGTCATATGAATAGAGTTAGCTGTTATTGTGGTGAAAATCAACAACTATAGGGAAATACCATCTACCAGAAGTTACTCTTTCTAACTGTGGAGACCCAAGCTGAATGGAAGGCTGAATTTCATAATTAGAAGGAATGATTGAGGTGGTCAACCCATGGATTTGCCAGGTGCACTTCGTAGAACACTAGTCAAGAAGCAGTCTGCAGTCGGAGAAGCTGGAACACACCACCTGCACACGCTTCCCCTCCCTCCGACACTCGCTGTGCACGTGGGCAGTTAAAAGGCTCCGATGAGTCCTGCGTGGAGACCTGCTCTGTTGTGCTTCACCCAGAGCTTCCCCAGCTTCTGTAACTTGGGATCCTCGCCCCCTGATGCATTCGTTAAAACCGTAATTCCTATAGATAACATTTCTTTTATTGGGTCTACTTTACTCATTTCCAGTGCAGCCCTGGCTCCTGCAGGTGTCTGAGTTTGCAACCCGTTGTCTAGTCCAGACAGCTGGAGAGAGACAAAGTAACTCACCCAAGGGCAAAAGCTAATTACTCTTAGTACAGGGGTGTCAAAATCACTTGCACCGGGGGCCACATCAGCCTCGCGGTTGCCTTCAAAGGGCCGAATGTAATTTCAGGACTGTATAAATGTAACTATTACTTCAAAGTTAAATGAGAGCTTGGCACTGCCACTGGGTAGGAATGAGATGCTGGGCCAGATAGAACAAGGTGGAGGGCCAGATCCTGCCCATGGGCCTTGTGTTTGCCACCTGTGTCCTAGTAGTAATAAAAACATATTTGTAGAGCACCTCGGAGATTTCTATCCACTTACACAGCATCTCCTTGCACAGTGTTGTCCTTAGAATCTGGTGACAGCTGCTGATGTCACTGAGGACGTCACAGGGCTTGCACAGGTATGACCTCACAGGTGTGACCTCAGTGGAGCTCTACAGCAGATCTCCGCAGCACGTACCTATTTTTCTCATTGTAAAGATGAAAACAATGAGGCTTAGAGAACCCAATGACCATGCCCAAGATCACACAGCTGGCAAATAACAGAGCCAAGGTTTGAATCCAGAAAGTTTGACTTCAAAGCTCGCCCTCTCGGCCACCCTGGCCCAAAGAGAGGTGGTTTTCCTGCAGGCCAGAAGCAGATGTCAGCAGAGCTGGCAACCTGGGATCTTCAGGGTGTTGCTAAAATTTGTGACTGGTTATCAGATGTCTCAGGAAGCACAATCTCTCTCCCTCTCTTGTCTTCTCTTAAGTGGGGAAATGACCAGAGGATGCCAAACCATCAGAAAAGGGGAAGGGGCTATTAGAGTGAAGCAATAAAAAAATAGCTTCAGCAAAGAGCTAATTAGGAAGTCATAACTTGGAAAACCACCAAATGCAATTTTGATGAGGGTCAAATTTAATAAAAGCACAGCTTCTGGTCCCTGCAGCTGGAGCAGAGCAAGCACGTGAGGAGAATGGCTAACAGAGATGCTCTTCAGGAAGGGAGACTCCAGGTAGAACGGGCTGGGCTGGAGGGCTGTCTGTCTACCCTCCGAAGGACAGAAGGGCTTTAGGCACAGCGCTGTTTCCTGAGAAGGGGATCTGGAGACTCCCCAGAGGTGACAACACAAAGCACAGACTGGCCCTGGGCATGGGAGAGGGCCAGAGGCTTCGAAAGAAGCAGATGCCTGTCTCTAGGTTTGCCTTTTACATAAAGAGGTTCTTGGGAGTTTCCATTTGGACCAGATAAGAACAGTGGCTTGTAATTCACATTCACATCAATGGCTGCTTCCCAAAGACTTGGAAGTAGCTATGGCTTATAGGTTAAGCACTGTATGTCCCCTCCTGTCGTCCACACTTGGCCACCTCACTGTCACTGCTAGTGCCAAGGAAGGTAAACCTGGGTCCAGATTCCACCAGCAGGAGACAAATTCTGAATGAATGATGTTCAAATTAGTATCTCAGAATAACTCATGCTCCCATAATGCTTCAGAGGTTATACAGTGCTTTCTTGGGCATTTCCTTATTTTGTCAGCATAATAATTCTATGATTTACTTATCTTCATCAGACCCATCTGATGTTGCACAAGGAAAACAAGGCTCAGAGAGGTTACATGACTCGGCCAAGGGCGCACAGCTTCAGAAAGTCGTGGGTTTAAATTCCAGCTCTGCCCTCACAAGCAGTGCAATAAGCCTTGTTCTGCTCAGCTGGGATGGTAGCTACCATTTATAAAGGTCTCCTCTGTGCTATGCACTGTTTTAAGTACCCATGGTGAATTTTTGCAAAGTTGGCCACCAATAACTCCTCCCACTGCTAGAGTGCAAATTGCCATTCCCACAAAGAAGCAGAGCCTTTCTCTCTCCTTGAACCTGGGCTGGCCTGTGACCTGCCTTGACTCACGGACCTGGTAGAGGTAACGCTGCACCAGCTCCCACCCTAGGTCTTACGAGGCTGGCAGCGTTCACACTCATTCTCTTGTAGTCCTGAGCCACCTTGTGGGAAAGGTTCGGGCTGCCCTGCTGCAGACAGCGGCCCGCCAGCCCCCAGCTGAGCTGCCACACCCTTGAGGAGGACCTCTGGGGTCACCCGCCCATGTGAACTGTCCCAACCAACGTCACACGGGTGAGGCAGGTGTTCCCACAGATCCCTGCTCTAACTGTAAAATTGTGAGCAGATAGTTGTTTGGGGGTAATTTTTTTTGCAGCCAGATAACTGAAAAAATGCCTCGTTTGCATTAGTTTATTTGGTCTTCACATCAACCCCATGGAGAAACAGGCGCAGAAAGCTTAAGTAACTTAAGAAAAGTTACACACCCAATAGATGGCAGAGCTGGGTTTAAACACATAAAGGCTGACAGCAGGGCCCACGTTTGTAGGCACTATGTCATTGTGCCCCTTTGTGAAAGGATGTACCTCTGCAAGTTACTTAAACCATTGCCCCTTCCCTGCGTGGTCCCACAGGGGCATCCACTCCACGTGGGCTCACCTGGTGTTAACCAGACCAAGAGCCCCTCTGAAATCCCGACTCAATGCTGCCCTCCAGTGGGCACTGGCTCTCCAAGCCTCTCACTGGCCTATCACCCACCTCCAGGCTGTAGGAAGGCAGTAGGGGAATCTGACATCCCCCAGGAGCCCTCTTGACCCCACTCAAGGCTTCCTAAGTGGAGGTGTGGCTTCCTTCTGTTCTTTGGGTCCCATTTTAGCCAGGGCTATGGAAAGGAAGGAAGGAAGGGAGGGAGGGAGGGAGGGAGGGAGGGAGGGAGAGAAAGACTGATGTAGGGGTTGAAAACCAGGGTTCATGAACCCCCTCAGGGGCCCATTCAGAGGGTACATGAATTAGACTGGGAAAAATAACATACTTATTTTTTATCAGGTTCTAACTAAAAGGCAGCATTTCCATCCATGGTAAACAAGCACCAAATCACAAGAGTTGTAGCTGCACAAGCAACTTGGTCAGTGATCGAGACCTCAGACATCTCTACACCATGTTTTATTTTTTGCAGGTATTTTGAATACTATTTGCATTCATCAGTTCTTCATATGTATAGTGCTTATTAACCCCCCCTGCTAGATCTTGTTATTTAAGGTGTTAAAAGGAAGCATACACACTATTATATTGCTAAATTTGCTTTAATATTTTGATGCCTATATTTCAATATCATTGGTTTCCTTTGAAACTCTATGTTTTATATTCTTTGCATTTAAAAATACATTGAGAAGGGGCCCACAAACAGGCTCACAAAGTAGCCAAAAAGGGGGTTTTGTTGCCAAAACATTTAAGACTGGCCTCCTGCAGTGCCTCCAGCCAAGCCCAGTCTGTAACTGTTTTCTTATTTCATATCATTGCGATTGAGTTGTATAATGTGATTCTGTAGCCTGCATTGTTAACTAACCATAAACATGCTTTCATATTTCCTGCACACATAATATCTCATGGTGGCATAATAGTCCATTTTGTTGATGCCCTGTAATTTACATTCCCCTATCATTTGCCATTTAGAATGGTTTGAATCAGTCACTTTTACAAATGACATCAGGATGAGCATCTTCCTGCATAAAGAATCTTCCATATTTTACAGGATTTCCTTAGGCAACGTTCCCAGCAGTGGTCAAGTGAATATGTTCAAAGCTACGACACCCTCCCTGGCTCTGAGAGGGAGAAGGAGGAAGAGGATGAATGGGAGGAGGGGGCAGCCACGGACAGGTGTGCAGACTCTGCCCTGCTCAGGGGTGCCTCATCCAGGTGATGAGCATGGTCTGAACTCGAGTCAGTCTCTGCTCCCCAGCTGTGCACGCTGACTGACACTGGGCATCCAGAGGAACATGGGAACCAAAGCGGGTTTGCTGGAGGAATCCACCACTGCTCCTTGGGGCTGGCATCTCCCTGGGACTTCTAGGATATAAACACCACACCCTCAGAAAATGCTAGAAAAGAAGGGAGCCCATTTTCAACCTGGAGCCCTATACCACTAGAATCCTGGGGACTCATGAGCAGGTTTTACTTCCAAAACATCTAATGAAAATTAACACGTACGCTCAGTAAGGCCTTACACGTATATCTTCTACTGGTTGAAGATCATAACTCCTATCGCTCCTTGGGGGCCCGTGGTAATTGCAGTGATCAGTTACCTATCTCTTTTTAATCAAAAGCGAGAGAGAAAAATAAATTACTACGATATAAATTGGTAGATGAGATTCCCTCCCCCCCACACATGGTGTCCATGAGGCAGGAAATCATTTCTTAAACAATCCTTGCTGGTTAAAACAACAACAGCCAATCCTAACCCTCACCTACCCCCTCATTTTACAGATGAACAAACAGCACCTCAGAGGTCCGGTAACTGGAACGTCACATGAGCCGGACTGAGAACCCAGGAAGACCAGCTTTTCTGTCCCACAAGGCTGCCTCTTCTTGGCTTTGGGGTCCATGTAACCCATGATCTAGGCCAACGTGTATTCCGTTAGTGGGAGAAGCAGGGCCCTGAGGACTGGAGTCTGCCCCAGAGGGTTAGGCATTTCCATCGACCCCATTCCAACATCCGGAAAGAGATCCTAAATTGTACGGTGATCCCAGGGTGGGTACTGGCCTTAGACAGCCCAAAGCTGCTACTGCTGCTTGCTGCTGTGTGGCCTTAGGACAGTTGATTTACCTCTCTGAGCCACACTGTATTCATTTGTAAAATTAAAATGCTGAAACTTAATTTCTCGTAGTTGTTTTCTGATTGAAATAAAAACCTTTGTGTAGATGTAATACTGCCCAGGCCCTTGGAAGAAACTAACCTAGCTACTCTAACCTCCGGCTGCCCTGATCCACATCACCTGCAGGCACAGAACACAGTATTTGTAAACAAAGAGAACTCCCACAGTTTTTAGATCAAACACTGTCCCCTTTTCTCATTACCAGGGGCACCAAAACCAGGCTCCCTTTCTGCTGGGTGCAAGGCCCTTTGAACCTGGCAAGGGTGCCTGAGAATCTGTGGGGTCCAGGCAGTGGCTTAGCTCAGACTTGCCAGGAGAGGGCAGCACCACTCCACTAAAAGCCCAGGAGGGTTTGCCACCCATTCAGGGCCTCCACCCCCTCATTACCTCCTGAGCTCCCACAGAGAACCTGGTCCCGCCTCCTAGGTACTCTGCCCCCAGAGCCCAGAAGCTATGGCATGCCTCCCCAGAAATGGAATGACCAGGCCTTTGGCTCTGCAGCAGCTGGGACTGGAATCAGTTTTCAATGCCAAAGCCTATTTGATTGTGCTCTTCTGATAAATACATCTGTTTGTTACAAACAATACAACCTGGAGGTGGAGATTCAAACCAGACGGAGGCCACCAGTAGTGCCAACTCACCGTTTCCTGGGCATCTGACAAGCTTGTGGCCAGTGTGTCCCCTCGCTCATCCTGGAGGTGAATGGAAGGAAGCGGGGGACACAGACATTTTGTGTGTGTGCGTGCACATTCACTTTGCCTGCACTTGTGTGCTGATGCTCCTAGGCCCTGAGCCCCAGGTGGAGGCCCTAGGAGGGAAGATGGAGTGAAGCAGGGTGGGGCCCCACAGGGAACTGGGGCCCACCCTAGAGCAGAGCCCTCACATTCCCCCAATGTCTGAGAGTCCTGCTCGAGACAGTGAAAGTAACCAGTGAGGAACCCAAAGACGGGGACTGGGTATGGTGAAGTCCTCACCTCACATTCTAGAGGCTGAGTGAAGGTTTCCGGGAACCTCTGGGCTTTTCACAAAGAGGCTCAGGCTGAGGTGCCTCCGGGGTTGCAGCCAGGACCATGTGCATTGAAAGGGTGCTGCCCCTCTCGAGAGCCCCTTGAATGGGGCTTCCTTGGGGGACAGGGACAGACTCCCCTGTGACACTCATCAAGTGACATCTTCCTGTGCAAATGTGTCGTGGACAGCACATCCCACAGCTGTGCTGAGGGCAGAACTGGGGCTGCCGAGACCTGCCTTCTCTTCACTTCATGGAGGCAATGGACAGAAAGAATTTCTGCTTACACATTGATGTCACTGTGTTGAGGGGATCTGCCCCCCCCCATGTCTCTCTCTCTCTCTCTCTCTCTCTCTCTCTCTCTCTCTTTCTCAATGCAATGTTAATGCTAAAGGAGTAAGCAAATTCTTCTGTGCACAGAATTGCTGCTCAGGGAACCGCCCCTCAGAGAAAGCTACTTTAAGGCAGAAAATCCTCACAGCGCACTGGCCAATGAACGCAAGTTCTGCACTGACTACAGTGCGGAAATCATCTTTTTTTTTTTTTCACTTTCCAAAATGCCTATATCTGTGAGACTGAATAATTCACAGTTCTGCCTGTCCTTCATGCCACAAAGTGGTTCCACTTAATGTTGTCCCACAGCCTTGTGACAAATGAAGCTGCTTCTTGCGTCCTTTGACCCAAATGGGACTCGGCTGGGGAGATTCTGCCCTGCCCCCAGCAGGGTAGAGGGGTGGTGGGGGTGCAGCCCCAGGCAGGGTGGGAGTGATGGGGTGGGTGCTGCAGCCCCAGGCAAGGTGGGAGGGGTGGGGTAGGGGCTGTAGCCCAGGCCCAACAAGGTGCCCCTGGAGCATGCTGCCTGGGTTTCCGGAAATTGATTCAGAGAAGCTGAAGAGGCACCGAGTGAGGAGGCTGAACACATTGGCTGTAAACTGTAAATCCCCAGACACCTCACACACTCAGCTCCCCGTCAGGGTTCCATCTGTCCGGGGATTCCCAGTTGCCCCAGCTTTTGCCCGTTCCAGCCCCAGGCTGGTCAGAGAGGAACCTGATGGGCCCTCAGCACTTTCCCCTTCTTGCTGTCTGCACCCCACAGGGCTTCCAGACTCACCAGTCTGCCTCTCCAGGGGCCCAGGCCACCCCAGGCTCAGCCCTGGGCCTCCACAGAGGGCAGTGCCGCATCAATAATTCACCAGCCTCCCCTCTGCTCCTTAGACAAAAGGACAGGCGTGTGCAGGCCTCTAAAGCCAGGGAACCTGGGGCTGCAGAGCCTGGCAGCTGGGGTGACCTCTGGAGAGGGCGTGAGAGGTGGGGAGTGAGGGGAGGGGAAGAGGACAGAGAGCCAGGGGAAGGGGGCAGAGAAAAGAGGAAGAAAAGAGCAACGAAGAAGAAGAATTCTGGCCTAAGACAACAATTCCAGAAGTTAGGCATGCTTCACAAGTGCAGTAAACTATTCTGTCAGAACTAAACAACATTTTTCCCACTGCTATTTTACCCCAGAAATGAGAGCAAGCAGCGTGGCTGGGTTTCACAGGCTATTTCTTTACAGTTTCTTATTCTGTTTTGACAAGATGTCTGCTTAAGCTACTATTCTGCAACCCGAGGCGGGGAGCCACCGTCAGCTTTGCCAGTTCCGATGTTCTGCAGCAGAGCACTGAGGGAGCGCACCTGAGTGGCTGGGAGGCCACGGTGGTGGCGAGTGGGTTGTGCTGTGGCAGCCACCAGTGCTGGCGGCCAGCAGCTCCTCGAGGACATGCCGGGCAGCCTGGGGCATGTCTCTTGACCTCTCTGGGGCTTGGCATTCCCTCCCACCTCTTCCTCATGGGGTAACTTTAGGTCCCTCTCCTTGTGGAATTTATGGTCTGGAAATAGGTCACAGTTACACCCCAGACTGCCCACCTGCATGCCTTCTTCTATAAGTTGCAGAAAGAAAGTAAGGGGAGTGGGCTGGTGTCAGTCCCCAGAGGAGCCGGAGGGTCAGTGGGAAGAGTGAAGCTTGGGGGTCATTCCTTAAGCAAATATTTACCGAGCTCCTGCTGCGTGCCTGGCCCCACAGATGGTCCCCACCCTTGGGCAGCTGGTCCGGTGAGTTCTGACCTCTGTGTCCGATTCCAAGCATCCCTACCCTTGGGCAAGTTGCTTGACCTCTGGGGGTCTCTGTTGCCTCATTCACGAAACAGAAATTATTAATCCCAAATGCATGGGATCAATGGGAGGGTTTAGTGATGTGTTAGGACAGAGGGTACCAGCACAGTGCCAGCATACAGTAAGTGCTTAATAAATGGGCATCCTCTTTCCTTCTTAGAAGAGAGGGGCACTGAGGGGCTCTGGAAGGAAAATTGGGAGTTTTCTTCCTGTGGCCAGGTTGGTAAGCGAGCATCAGGAAAAGCTTCATTCTTTCCCCCCTCCAGCTCCTGCCTTGTCAATGCCCCTGCTGGTCCGCAGACGGTAGTGCAGGCAGCTCCCACGGCTTTCAGGTTGCCTTTGGGGACTAGAACAATCGCATTTTCAAGGACTAGACAGTAAAGTGCAATCTCAACCAAAACCTGGCTCTCCTTTCCAACTCCACATGTGCCCCTCCTCTCTCCCAGGCTGAGATGTGAGCTTGGGGCACAGACAGAGCAGGGCCGGGGGTCTACGACCCTGCTTTCCTTGCTGAGTCTCCCCTCCACTAGTTCTGCTCTTTGTGGCGTGTCCAGAGCTGAGAGAAGGGTCTGGGACACGCAGGGAAGGACAGACCCTGGCACATCTAATGTGTTTGCTGTCTGGAGCACAGTGCCCTTTCGGGCGAATGACCTGATGCTCAGGGGGCGGTTTGGGTTCCTGGGCACTGCCCACTGGGGCCTCCCACTGTGTCCCTAGTGACACGGAGTCCCTGTGGGGTGACCTCTCCCTCCTCCCCCTCGAAGCCTGCCTGGAAGCAAGCACCCCCACGGGACGCTGCTGCTGGAGGCCCCCTCCCTGGCAGGCAGCCCTCTGAGGTGGGGTCCCTTCAAGACAGCTCAGCCTGGCCACTGCTCACTGTCTGCCAGCCCCACAACTGGACGGAAGGCTGCTCTTGCACAGTGCCAGTCCTCCTGGCTCTGTTGTCAGGGCACCTCCTTCCAGCCAGTGTCTCTCTTCATCAGGTGAACCCCAAGCTCTTGGGGAAACTAGTCTTTCAAGCCTAAGAGACAGCACAGGTGAAGGAGTTTATCGGAGCATTAGCAAATATCCAGCTGGAATAAGATACCAGCCTCGTGTCTTGAAGGCGGTCTTGGTCTCTGAGTCCTTCCTGAGGGGTCTCCCTCTGACTCACCCCAGGCCCCCTGTTGTCACCCTGGACGTAGGAGCCCCACGGGCACCCCCTCACCTGGGTGATGAGAACGACCCTGTCCCTGTCTTTAGAAGGTGTGAACACTCAGCCTCAGCTCAGGAGCCTCCACCAAAGCTCTAAGACAACCAGAAATGTCCTTAAAATCCTGTCACATTCCGAAAAGGAAAGTGACTTTGGGTCCCAAAGGCTGAGACGTGCACCCGAAGGCTCCTCTGGGTGTGGGAGGCAGGCATCTGAAGAGATGTGGTCTCAGCTTCTGGGTCTGTGACCCGGCTCCGACGGGTACACAGGGAATCAGTCTCCTCTCGTTAGTGCAGACGACCTTGTCTTTGAGGGGGCCACCCATTTCAACACTCACTTTTGGAATGTTTTAAACATTTTCTGTGACTCATGGTTGGAAAGGCACTGTCGAAGGGCATGCTCTTTGGTTATGAGGGCAAACTGCGGGCCCAGACAACCGGGGCTCATCGACCCCTACCCTCACCCTCCACGTGGCTGTGGGCAAACGACTGGACATTCCCTGCCTCTGTTGCTGCAGCTGCAAAACGGAGGCAGGAGGAGGTCCTACCTCCTAGGACAGAGGAGGCTGTGTCATTTAGCATTAGCCCTGGTGCACGGTGTGTGCACTGAAGGAGCAGGTGTGTTTGGGGAGTGGACAGCCATGGCCGAATTCCCCCTTCAACCGGCATCCCTGCGAGAGCTCACATCTCCACCATCTCGGGGTTCCGCTTCATCGTCATGCCCGTCCCTTGCTGTCCATTGTGTTGGACTGTGAATCACTCTGGGAAGTCCCATTACTGATCGCTGTGATGCCGTCAGTAATGCGCAATGACCGCACGGTCAGTGACAGACGTTATGACCAAACTCGCCCTGGGAACTGAGAGACTCGGGGGGCAATGGGGGCTGAGCAGTCCGGCTCCCTGTGTCTGAGTGAGCCTCCACTCCTCGGCACCTAGGAGACACGCTTCTGGTGCCATAACCCCTCAGCGGCTGGGCTTCCCCATGTGTAAATCATGCCCATATTTATTTCGCCTTTATCCATCCTTCCACCATTCGTACAGGCCCACCCTGTTCCAGACATGGGAAATTTACTGTCCAGATTACAATTGCTTTGTTTTAATTAGCAGGGAATTGGAGGCCAGAGACATCTTGAAAAGCCAGTCCATTCCCTGTAGTGAACATGTAATCGTTCCTTTCCTATTACCGTCATTGTTATTACTGATACTGCTCTGGAAGTCAGGACGGGCAAGCCTCAGAGCTCAGGAGAATGTGCGAGGTGGGCTCTCCTCTCCTCTCCCCCTAGCTTCTCAGCCCCCACCTTTTCCTTTGTAAAGGGCCTCAAGCAAAGGGAAGGTGAAAGAAATATCGGGGAAGCCAGAAGAAGAATTAGAGAAGATGCAAACAGCAGCTAGAAGCCAGCGGCTTCCTCCCAGTGCCCGGTCTGGGCACAGTGAGAACTCTCTCCGGGCACCTGCGACCAAGGAGCGGACTGCAGAGAGTCGTAGTGGGAGAAGCAGAAAGGGGGAAAACCGGCTCCAAAGACGTCTCCAGAGTGTGCAACCAGGAGAGCCAGAAGGAAGCTACTTCGTGCCAGCAGTTTGGAGTTTCATGGCGAAGCCCTGCTTTTGTTTGGCGTTACACTTGCAGGGGCGGGGGCTGGCAGTGAGAGGAGCTCAGACGTTTCCAGCATCTCTCAAGCTCTCCATCTGCTGGGCCTGCTCCTGGCCCTCTGCTGGGCCCTGCAGATGGCTCCGCAGCCCCGCTACCTTAATTAACAACTGCTTTCCAACCTGGAGGGTTGGCCTCCAAAGTGACAGGAGGGTCATTAGCCTCCGAGCAGCAGCAGTGCCCGCACGCAGGGCTAAGAAGGCCCCTGTTGGATGTGGGTGTGCTGGGACCCTCCCCCATGTCAATGTCAGGGACTGCCCTCATTGGCAGCATGTGTGACACAGTCCCTGTTCCTTCACCTGCCATTCACAAGGGAGGGACCACAAAGGTTACAGCTGAGCATCTAGAGTCCAGGGCATAGCTATGTCCTGAACTTCAACTGATCTTCCCCCAGACCCCAATCTAAAAAGGGTCAGAAGTTGTCTGGCCGGAAGGCCCCTGAAAGCCCCGCGCTGTGTAGATGCAGAGATGCTTGCACCTGAGGGCCAGAAGGTGATCTGTGTTAGGAATGCGGTGTACCGTCTCATGGAGACGAATGGAGAAGAACAATCTACAATGGTTACATTTACTTTGGAGAAAATGTAAAGACAGAGAGAGAGCTCAAAACCTGGGAAATAAAATATTTTCTACATTCCGGAAGGTAATTTAAATAATAGAAAACACCTCCAAAAAGCCTGGGGTGATTAACACCTGGAGGTTGGACAACAGAGGGTGGTTACCATGGTAACTGGCCCCTCCTTCTGTATACAACCCTCCACTCTCCATGAAGTCACCTCTCTCTGTAGGTGGCTTTCGGGAGCTGGGGATTCTGAGAAGAGGCAGGCCAGCCAGCTCCACTGCCCAGCTGCCTGGCTGCTTTCCTACCTACCCCTGGCAGCTCAGCCTTTGCCATCAGGCCCCACACCCAGGACCCCCAGCATGGTCCACCATAGGGCCTCCATTAGTCTCGGGAGCTGAACCCTCACCCACCAGTCAGTGGCGCCCTCAGCGTGGCCTCAGTTACCAAACAGCCAGGTGTGCAATGGGAGGACGTCTGGGACTCAGGGTTCAGCCTCCCCTGTCCTCTGCTCTTCAAAAGCAGTCAGGCCTTGTGAGAGACGCCCAGTCAGGACCAAATGGGGATGAGATTTCTCGTCAAGAAAACATCTATTTGTTCTCCATGCCTGCTTGGACAGTTTGGTGTGGCTTCCGAAAGAAGGACTTGCCTTGGTTTTAACACAGAGCTCTGTGGAATTCTAAGGTTTCTTGGATGGAAACTTCCTCCGTGGGAGGGAAGAAACTCCGCCCCCTGACCCACCTGGCCCAGCTCCACTTTCAGCAAGAGCACAGATTTACACACTGTTACTGCATGCAATTGTATTTAAAGACAAACCACAAAAGAGCTCTGCTTAAAAAGGTTGCAACTATTAAATTATTTCCCCCAAATGTTTCGTACCCTCAAGACTAACAGACGGCACCTCTGCTGTACTTCTCCGGTCAGTTCCTCCCGAGCTGAATTGTCAGCAGAGAAAATGACTCTCAGCCAGTCTATGCCAGCCCCTCGGTGCCTGAGGCCTCCTGGCAGAACCCCCACTTCAAATGTGACCCCTGGGGCCAGGACCTTCTTCCTTGGGCCATCCACATGTCCCACAGGAAGGGAATCTGAACCTGGAGGCCACATTCAGCACACCTGTCCGTCTTTAAACCAAAGAAGAGGCTCTGAGGGAAAGAGAGGGAGATAGCACACATGTGCAGTGAATGATTCAGTTGGCTCCCTGGAGGCAGCGTTGAGACACACACCTGCCCACCTCGTGACACCTTTGAGCAGTTGCCAGCAGGTCTGTCTGGGCAGCTACTTGACCCTCCTCTGAGTTCCCAGCAATAACTGTCCATCCTGGTAAGAAGGGCTCTGGCATGCAGTAGGCACACAGGAAATGAATGAGGGATGGGAATCACAAGGTTCGGAGCAGCTTCACGGAAGGGAAAGGGTCTTTGAACCTGCAAATGCTGGACTCCAAATTGGCGTGACTGCCCCTGGCTCTGAAAGCAGGTGGGGCAGGTGGAGCATCTAACTCTGACTGCAGCCTAAGCCTGCACTGGGTGCTCTATCTGTGTGGACCCGAGTGGTCCTCACAGCATTTCCATGAGCCCCGTGTTACCATGCACGTTCCCATCCCTCTGCTGTCAGTCACTTGCAAGGATTTAGCTGAGGGAGAATTTGGAAGATTATTCTGTGGTCTTACAGCTGGCAAGGGGTAGAGCCAGGTCCACTCCATCTCTGTCTGGCTCCAAAGCCAGGGCTCCTTCTGCTGCCAACTCATTCCCCCATTAAGGTCCTACACTTTCTCCTCACTGTGCCCAGGAGGATAAGGTGGCCAAGGAAGCAGTCAGGGGTGAGGGACTGGGAAGATGCTACACAGTAAACCACATGTCTTCCAAAGAGTGGATTCTCCCCCTGACTCGAAGCCTCCGACATAGACAAGTGACCGAGAGTGAAGCACGGCCCACCCAGCCCCTGCCTGGCTTCCGTGTCCCGTGTGTGGTGTGGGGACTCCGGGGAGGCAGCACCCAGCCCGGGTCTGGACGGCCACACACAGCACTGAGTTTCACACTCTGCTGGAGCCAGGCCCTGGAACCAGTGAGACTTGGGGACGAAATACCTGACACACCGCCTCTGTCCACGCTATCACTCCTGAAACCTGTGGCTGGCTTCCAGCACCGATCCCGTTCTGCTCATATTGGAGAGACTCACAATGGAAAAAGTCAAGGGTAGAGTTGGAGGGATGCTCTGATGTCGCATGGCCCTTATCACTCAGTTTAGGTGGCAGCCAGCGGTGCTCATGTCACTTAAAGAAGTACTAATCTATTTGTTTGATCATTTATTTATCAAACATTTATTGAATACTTACTATATGCCAGGCACTGCAATAAGCATCACACACCTACGCGATGCTTGGTGTGTATTATTTAAATGAATGAATACAGTGCAAATCGTAAGTGCAATTCACAAACTTCGGCTTAGAAGAGCAAAACAAGCATTTTACATTGGAATAACACTTTTAATAAGGCTACAAAATATACTCATATCTGTTACAAAATTGATAAATTGTCCTCCAGCTCAAACTGAGGGCATGAAGCATGGAAATACCAGAGGAAGAGGAAGAGACAAACAGCGTTTGGTGCTGCTGAGAGGTTAGTCCCAGAGTTGACCCCAGTGACAGAACAGGGCAAGGAATAGAAAGAGAAATACTGTCTGAACACCTCTAATGAGTGTCTCATCTAACCTTGACCTTTTTCATTTCCTTTCTATGAAACAGGGAAGCTGGGTTCAACCAGAGTAACTCATAAGATCACAAGCCCAAATGGGGAAATACCGGACTCTAAAGCCCATGGATTTTAACTCCTAGGCTGAGCCTTTCTCAAAGGAAGAGGACAAGTTGGAGGGGTGGTATCGGTGGGATTGGGTGAGATTTGCTGTGGGGGTAAAGGGTGTGGGATGTGCAAGCAAATGCGACAGGCACCAGGACATTTCACGGACAGCAGCAGCGACAGCTATCACGTCGGTTGGCAGCACCAGGCACGGTTCCCGGAACTTCAGAGATACACTTAGAATGCACTCCCAGGAGGAAGCCCCCTCTTCTTAAAGAGGCAGACCGATAGCCATACGAGGTAGTCACTTTTATCTCTCCATCCTGTAGGCAAGGACACTGAGCCTCTGGGAGATCCATCAACCTGCTTTAAGTCACACAGAGGGAGAATGGTAGCGCAGAGATTTGAACCCAGGTCTTTCTGACTTTCCCATTCACATGGGTTTCCATGACCTCTTTTGAAGGTGACCAAGGATGGATGAAAGAATCTTCGAACTTTAGAAGTGGGGAGAGACCACGAGCTTCCTCTAGTTGGGTGGTTGGCAAACAGGTGATTAGGCTCAGGCTTGTGCAGCTGCATGGAAAGCTAATCAAAGCTACTGAGGGGGACGGGGTGGGTTCGCCCCTCACCAGGGGGACTGCCTTGTCCCCTAGGACCCAGGTGGCAGGAGAGTCACAGGGAAGGGGCAGAGTTAGAGGTGAGCAGGAGACAGAGGGAGACTTGAGATCTGCATCAGGCCAAACCCCAGGCTCTGCCATTTCTGGCTCAAGACCTTGGACAAACTCCTGAATTTCCTGCGTCTCAATTTCTCCACCTCTGGAATGGCAGCACTACAGCTTTGATGGGGAGTGTGTGCTTTGAGTCAAAAAGACATTAATTAGAGTCACAGCTCCGCTGGTGGCAGTCGCTGAACCACACAGCCTCTGGGTACTTCGGTCCTTAGCTCTAAAATGGGCGTACTAAGCAATATAGTCGGTTCGCATCAGGTCATTGAAGGGTTCTGCAACTTTAAGCAAAATGAAGTGCACCAAAACCAGTTTAACTATAGGCTAATTGATAGACATAAGAGTTAAGTTCGTAAGACATCGCATCAACCCCGACCTTGAATGAAATGACATCACTCGCAGACCTGCAGTACTTCACAGCTTGACCAGCAAAACGGAATGGCACTCACAGCCCAGGGCGGCGCAGGGCCTGGCTCCTGGCAACACTCGTGAACGGGAACGACCCGCACCCTGCGTGAGGGAGCGAAGCGTTTAAGAGCTTCTGCTCTGGGCGACCATTTCTGAACTTAGCTCCATCAGTTTCTGCCTTTGGGACCCCAACAAACTCCTTAACCCCCTGTGACTTGTTTTACTCATTCTGCAAAATGGGGATAATAAAGGTATCTACCTTAGAGGGTTATTATGAAGATTAAATAAAGCTTGCATATAAAATGCCTATCACGGGGTCTGGCAGGTGGTGAGTGTTTCTTAAAGGGTACCTGCCTATTATTAGCTCCACATGGAATCAAACTTACTGAGAGATGGTCAGCAGCAGACAGTTTTGCACAGTGAGGGGGTGAGCTCCCTGTCGGCGGAGGGGCTCAGCCAGAGGCTAAAAGACCATCTGTCAAGAGTGGGTGGAAGGGATTCCCATACGAGGTCAATGGTGGGCCTTGCTGACCTCTCGGACCCCCCGGTCATTGCCATGCTGTGACTCTCAGTTTGAATTAATAGAGCAGATATGGACCCATCAGTCCAACAAATCAGAAGTGGAGAAATTATTCCCAGGCTTAGTTTTAAAAATCAAAGTCCCTTTCCAGCCAAAGGCAATTACAGACTCATCTATAGTAAGGCAGAAGCATATTTCAATGGAAAAATGGCATCTTCCAAGCTGTTACCATATGGAACCAGGACACCAGGTGGCCCAGGACTGAGACCAATCACAGGGTCCAATTGCAACTAAATAAAATGACCCCCTGGAGGAAATGGCTCCGGTGAGGCCCACAAATCCCCATGACATGTCATTTTGGCATGTCCCATGTCAGCCTGGACCTCATGCTCTGCCTGACGCCTGGGGCTCTGTCCCTTCCCTCCACTGGGACAAAGAGACCAGAGGCCTCAGCTGCGAGTACATCCTGGGGTGGGGGAAGGGAGGAGTCCTGGCCCCAGCCTGCTGCGGTGGAGAGCCGCAGGGGCAGCCAGGTTCACAAGGGAACTCTGCCACAGCCTGCCAGTCCTCACAGAGGGGCCACCTGACCCCAAAGCTTTCATCTCCACTACAACCCTTGCCCACTGAACTTCAGCTCCATCCCAGGCCAACGGTCTCAGCTCAGCCATTCTCTCTCTTTCCCCGTATTCTGGAACTATTTGTGTTTTCTCCTGGGCCATGGGAAAGCAGGTGACATTTTGGTCTAAAAGGTGGGACAGCAGATGCTGGAAGACGGGACCTCGTGCAGGGCCCTGTGAGAGAGCTTGGCTGTGATGTCCTTGTCAGCCGCCCCCAAATCCAAGGCCACGGTCAACAGCTCGGCCTCCATGGCTGTCTGTAGGGGATGTGCGCACACGGCCCGTCACGCCTGCAACTTCCTTCAGCTAGCCTCCCCTCACCCCACCATTCTAATATGATTTAGCATTTAACAAGTGTTATCTGCTTCATGCAAAAAAGGACAAATACTTGGGAAATAGTGAATTTAGTGAGTTAATAAATTCCCTCCCTGCTGGACTTCTCAGAACTTTTAATAAGTAAAAATACACTGGGAATCTCCAAGAAAGGTTTTGGGGCATGAGGGGTGGTGGGGGGAGGGGTGGCAGGTACACTGCACTGCATTTCCCAGGCTTTGTCTCAGAGCATCTGGGGGAAACATGCCTTGGGAAACTCCATGCTTGGAGCATGGGAGTCAGAGGCTTATACAGCCCTGGGGTCTGCCTCCGGGCCCCCCAACTCACCAGGCATGTGACTTACTTGAGGCTGTGGTTTTGCTTTTTCTCATGGGAATGATCCTGCTGAGTTACCATGAGGATTTGTAGCTAAAAGCACAACTGATGTAAAATGCTTACTGCCTGGGGAAATAATAAGTGCTCAGTAAATGGTACAGTGTTATTGCTGACTTCAACGTGAAGAATGAAATAGAGAAGGGGCTTGTTTTTAGAAGGAGTGAGGAGAGAAGCTGGGAAGACCTCCAGCAGCCAGTCGTGGTGGGGACGCGGGGAGAAGCCCCGGTGCACAGGCTGCCACCGAAGGTGGCGACGGAAGAGGCAGGCTGAGTCCTCCCCTGCTCTGCACCCTCACAAAGACAGAGCTCTGGGGGCTCAGCCGGACCCTGCGGGTGGCTGGCGGCTGGGAATAGGCAATCGTGTTTACCCCCTCAGTTGTTGGGAACAATTGTCCTTCTCAGACGGCCTATTGTGGCCGGTGAAGCAGGCATGTAACTCCCCTTGGCGCTGATGGGATTATGCGCTCCTATCGGGAGAGAAACAGAGCCCAGGCCTGGATAAGGGACGGGGAGCAGCGGGTCCCCCTCGCTGACCTATCTCAGTGCAGCCGTTGGTCTGATTATCAGCTGAACACAGTGAGGCCTCTTTCAAGAGAACTATTCAGCCCAGAGCATTTGCGGCCTGGCTGCTTCTTGATAACTTTTCAGGGAGCAGGCTGATTGCACCAAACGTGGAAGGCAATGGAAAGGCCTCAGAAGGGCACCGACAACGGCTGGCCGACGGCTGTGCTGCCTCAGTGGTCTTCAACCTTCTGGCTCTCCTCCCCCCAAAAGGATGTTGAGAAAACGTCTGCACGCCGTTGAGCTGATTATCTAAAAGCTGTCATCATGCACATGCATACGTTTACTGTGTTACTAGGAAGTAGAAAGTATTCTCTTCATATATTTAGCAAACAGTTATTAAGCACCTACTACGTGTCAGGCACTGTTCTAGATGTTGGGAGTATTTTCTTGAACAAGACAAAGTCACTGATTTGGTGGCTCTTAGTTTCTAGCTGAAGAAAACATCTTGTTAACAAAGGCAGACGATGTCCCTGTCTCGGTGGTGACATCGCACTCCGGTTTTGTGAGCTGTGACCATTGGAGGGAATGGAATGAAAGGTGCCCGGGACCCCTCTGCATTACTTCTCACAGCAGCATGTGAATCTACAATTATCCCCAAGTAAAATGTTTACTTTTAAAAAAGTACACAAATAAAACACAGACTTACATAAACTCTGACATGAAAACACAAAAATATAAAGAAAGAGCTAGACTCTGAAAATAAAACAGAGGCGTGTTCTAGGATATGATGGGTGAGCGTCCAAACACTGGGTGGTTGGGAAGGCCCCTCAGAGGAGGTCACGGTTAAGCTGAACGGTGGGCGAGAGCCGTCTGGGCCAGGCCACTCCCGAGGAGTCACAGTTTGGTGGGGTTACTGCTGCACCTCAGCACAGCCCTCCAATGTCACAGAGACTTAACGGTACGGGGACAAACAAGCGAATGAGGACGCTCCGCTTGTGCACATTGCTTTCCGGGGAGTGTTTTTCCCTCACCAAACCCACCACCGAACACAGGTGTGGCAGAAGGTGGAGTAAGGTAAGGGACTCAAGTCTGAGTTCTGGCTCTTCCTCTCAGCTCCCTTGTCACCTTGCCAAGTTGCTCTTTGCTCTGGGACCTGGCTGGTTTCTCTGGAAAATGCTACCTCCGGGCCAATTCCTTCACAGTATTTCACTTGTCAACCCTCACCACACACAAGGAGGCAGGTCTATCATTACTTCCATCTATGGTTCTAGAAGCTGAAGCTTAGGAAAATTAAAATAAGTAGCCAAGGTCGCACAGAAAGTGGCAGGGTCAGGACTTGAACCCATGCCTGTTTGACGTTAAAAAGGCACTGGGACTCGATCTGATATTCCTGCGAGCTTGTGTCCAGAATGAGGGGAAATCATCTAGAGATGGATAGTAAAGGTGACCACGTGCAGGATTCACTCAACGGCAGGAGGAAAAGACAAAGTCCACTTGGTGGCTGCTGACAGAGGGCCCCATCACGGAAAAACTAAAGAGAAACCACCAGTCAGCTACAAAGTGACAGCAGATAGAATCTGAGAAGCAGGAAGGACCAGGTGCTATGCAAAGAAAGGGGACTCGGGCAGCTCTGCCACTCATGCCTGGGATGCCCTGGGCAGGTTACTTGGTCTCCCCAAGTCCCACTCTCCTCAGCTGAAGGATGAGCGTGCTGATAACAGACCTTCCTCGTAAGGCTGTTGGGATATTGGCTTAGAGCACCACCTTGCATGGAGCGGGCAACTTGCTCACGTTGGCTGCTGCTATTATTATTATCATCATCATTATTATTATTATTAGTTGTTGTTGTTGTTATTGCTGCTATTACTGTTATTGCTGTCATATCACTATTTATAAGGATGCACTACCTACATCAGCATTCTCCTGCAGGTCCACTGGCTTTCTTTCTTTTTTAACTTGGCAACATTTTATTTTATTTTATTTTTCAAGATTTATTTTTTGTTTTTGTTTTCCTCAGACTTATGGATATCATGGGCATATAACATTGTGTAATTTTAAAGGTGTACAATGTGATAATTCGATGTGGCTATATATTGCAAAATGATGACCGCAATAAGGTTAGGTAACATTCTATCACCCCAGAGTTACAATTTGTGCGTGCGTGCATGTGTGTGTGTGTGTGTTGAGAACTTTTAAAATCTATTCTCTCAGCCACCTCCAACTGCACAAAACAGCACTGCTAACTCACCGTGCTGTACCTGATACCCTAGGATCTACTGACCTTGTAACTAGAAGTTTGTGCCCTTTGACTGCATCACCGTTTGCCCCACCCCCAACCTTCACCCCTGGCAGCTACTGATCTGCGCTCTATTTCTGAGTTAGCTGTTCTTAGATCCCGCATGGAAGTGGCATCATATGGCATTTGTCTTTCTCTGGCTTATTTCACTTTACATAATGTCCCCAAGTTCCATCCAAGGTGTCGCTGATAGAAGGATTTTTTCTTTTTTATAGCAGAATAATATTTCAGGTGACTTAACCTTTTTGAGCCTGGTGTTAGAGCCTAAGAGCCAGGCCACCAGCTTTTTTGCTCCTGTTTTCCTGGTCATGGTGCCGGGTCCTGATGTAGCCACATTCAGCGCCTCAGAAATCGGGCCTGTCTGCCCGGTTCTAGGGACTCCCTAAAAAGGTCTGCCCCAAAGGGTTCCATACTTGTCAACCTTGGCAAGCACATGTGTTGTGTGCTCTCCTGAGCTTAGTAGGACAGCAAGAAGATGGGCCCTCATGTTATTGGGAGTTATTTAAGAACTCTAGTTCTCAAACCCCCAAGCCAGGCCTGGTTGGACCCACTGCACCCTAAAGTCAACAGGGAATGAAGGTCAGCTCAGGAACGATGAGACTCTGTGGTCCAAGGAGGTGGGTGGAACTACGCAGATATAATTTATTAATAAGGGATAAAGAGAATGCTAATTAGGGCAGAGCTTGCAAGAAGGCAATTCCCCAAGTGAAACTTTAAGGAACGCTCACATGATTTCCATTTTAATTAAAAGCATATCGCCCAACGCAAATGCAAGCCGCCCCTTCTTGCGGCAGGGGCTGTCTGAGACACAGGGCAGGCGGCAGAGGCTGTGAGCTACTGCGGGAACCCAGGGCGGGCTGAGGGTCATCTGCTTGGTCCTGTTCTAGGCCTCTATTACCTGTCAGCCTTGGGGGATCCTTCTCTAGGCCCTGCCACCTTACTTTGAGGGGCAGGGTCACATCTCCTGCCACTGTGGTCTTGCCACTGTGGTTGCTCCAGGTTCTGGACCAGTGTTCCCCCATCAGCCTCCCTTCTCATTCCAGCAGCCTCCTGCCTGCCCCCCTGGTTCCCACTTCACCTGCTTTCCCCAGGGCCACCGCCAAGCTTCCCTCTAGTCCACTGCCCCAGAGATCTGGCTGAAATGAGCATCTATCACACCCCTGTTTGTCTGGAAAACCTCCCATGGTTTCCTGTTAACCAGGTCGGTGGGAGCATGGATGATTCACTAAGCGCCTACCTTGTGCCAGGCACTGAGCCAGGCACGCATCTGCACTCACAGCAACCCCACAAAACAAACGTCAGCCCTGTTTCAAAAATGAGGAAACTGAGGTTAAGAGACAGGAAGTTGCTGGGCCAGTCACACAGTTCAGGAGTATCACGGGAAGGATTTGAGCCAAGATCTGAAACAACTGTCAAACCCATCACCCTACACTGCCTCCAGGGCTCCTTTTTGCTGCAGGATGAGGCTGAAGTTCCCTGCTACGGGACTCAAGGCCTCTCCCTCTGAGTTGGCCTGATCCGGTCCATCTCTGTCTGATTCAGACATTGCGCCTGGGCTCCTGTGGTGCCCAGATTTGTGTCGTGCTCCTTCCCAGTCCCCTGGGCACCATCCAGGATCTCCTGAACCTCCATACCTCTGCAGAGACTGAGCAGTCCCTCTAGCCTCTAACTGCCTCCTGGAGAGCTTTCCTCACCTGCCAGGCAGGTCTGCCTTCTCCTTTCCATGCTCCCAAACTTCCCTGTCCTCACCACAAGGCCCTGAGTTCCCAGGAGGAAGGGACTGTGCTGTTCACCTTGGTATTCTCAGTCCCTAGCACAGTGCCTGGCACATAGTAGGTCTTCAACAGGTGTTTACCAAAGCCAGAAATTAGGCATGCGCTGCCATCGACCCTGTGGACATAGCAAGGAACAGACTAGAACAGGCTTCTGAGTTCAGGGAGATTACAATTTAGTAATCTAGAAATTATCTACAAATAAGCAACTGAATGAACATGATGATACCAGAGGGTGGGAAATGCTCTGAGGAACTCAAGCACAGAGACGCAATAAGGAGTAACTGCAATGATAATCAAAGAGCGCCCATAAGATGGTGCCATGTGAAAAGGGACCTGCATGATGAGAAGACTCCCGGGAAAGAACAGCAAGTGCAAATGTCCTGTGGTGGGAAGACATTTGGCATAGCAGAGGGAAAAGAAGGTGCCCGGCAGAGACTGAGAGTAGTGAGAGAAAGCACATAGGCCAGAGAAGGTTTCAGTATGAACTCTTCCAGCATAACGATTACGAACGGGTAATCGGGGAGGGGAACCGAGTTACAATGGGTTCCAACTTTCCCCCTGCCCTGCAGTCAGATGCTACAGGGAAGAGAATTCTCAGAAAGATCCCCGGACATGAATGGAAATGATCAACTGACAACCTCCACAGAATGTGGTGGGAGAACTGTTCACATCAATAGTTCTCAACCCTGGAAAAGGGATTGGGTGCACTTTTGCCCCTCGGGTACCACTTGTAATGTCTGGAGATGTTTTTGGTTTTCCCACCTGGGGTTGGGGGTATGACACCAGCATCCTTGGATAGCAAACAGGAATCCTGTCTACCATCCTACGGTGCACAGGACAGGCCCCCATCACAGAGCTTCGTGTGGCCCAAATGCCAACACTGCTGAGATCAGGAAGCCCTGGCCTGCACGGGAGTCCTGCTGAAAGGCTGACAGCAGCCAGCTGCAGTCATGGGCCAATGAGCCAGCAGAGCCCGCTGTGTCCCATCACTCAAACTCACTAAGAGCCACCGTTTCCTTCCCACTTCCTGCTCAGGAAACTCACTCCCAAAAACAGAGAAGACTCAGCAGACCTTGCCTGCCCCTCCCTGACCAAGGGAACCTCACTCATCACCATTCTCTGTGGACATTGGCCCTTGATTTGCAAAAATGTCGTTCAAGAGACAATTGTACTCCGAGTTCACAAGATCTAGTATGAATTACCTCTATACCCAACATCAGTTCCGTCCCAATTAACCTTTCTAGAAGTCACTCCATTTCCATGAGAGCAAGGAGCCCCTGGGACAATTTACAGTCCCCATGTGGGGCAACACCCTGAAGTCCCACTGTCATACTGTGGAAAAAGGCTGCCCTTGGGCTCTGGCTACATGCACCTAAGTGCAGTTCAAGAACTACACTCAGTCCCAGCAGGGAGGCGGTGGGGGTGGGGGGGGGCGAGGTTGACGGAATCCAGAGCCCTTGGCTTTAAACACCTTGCTTTGCAGCCTGGCTCCACGACTATGAGAGGCCTGCCTTTTTCTTGGTCTAAGTTGCCTCACCTGTGAAATGGGAATAACAACACGTACCACGAATGGTTGGCTATGATGATTAACAATTACATAAATCACCCGGTAGATGCTCCAAGTACTGCAGCTAGTATTGTTATTAAAGTACCTGAGCCAGAAGAGGGCCCTGTCTAACTTCATTTTATAGACACAGAAAAGGAAAAAAGAGGCTAGCTTGTTTTCTAAGTTTTAAGAGGTGTAGAGAAGACATATTACTGATGTACACGTTACTGATGACAAATCTGAGGTCAAGTTTGAACCCAGACAAGCCCAAAGATTCAGCCCTCTGGATAACACCATGCAGCCAATGTTGGGTGTTAGAACTAATGCTGGCTTGTTGCCTCTGAGCTCTGCACCTTCAGGCTGAGCCTCGCAGGGTGGCACCATAAGAGCATCTGCCTCCGAAGAAGAGCTTTAATTGCCTGACTTTGCACTTGGCTGGAACTGGACTGTGAGTGTCCCTATTTTAAACTCTGACATCCTAGAACCCAGTCCTCATGTTCACCACCTTTAAAACCATCTATAGACTGGACACTTCCAAACTGACTGTATCCCATTGATTCTAAGACACAATTTACCATCTCTGAAGTTGGGATGTGTCCTAGCTTAGCCGGCAATGCTTTTTCTTAGCAGGACATAAGGGAGTAGTGGTCCCACAGCCAGTGGCATCCTGGATTTGATGAAATGTGGTCCATATTTACCACAGAACACCCCTCAAATTCCAGGCTCATAAATGATCATGGCTTTTGAACATCTCCCCATGGACAGGGAAATAAACATCTCCAACACAAATAATAAAATTAAATTCCTGACCTTCCAGTCTTCCCCATCTCAGCAAGTGGCAATCCCATCCCTCCAGGTGTTTAGGCCAAAATCTTGGAGTCACCCTTGACTCCTCCCCTTCCTTCTAGGTCTACCTCCAATCTATCAACACATCCTCCTGATTCCCTTTAAAATAAATCCTGAATTCAATCACCTCCCACCACCCTCTACCATCATCCCAATCTGAGCCACCCCGTCTGTTTCCTGGATTCTTGCAGTCACCTCTGGACTGTCCCCTTGCTCTGCCCACCTACAGCCCCCGCCCAGGGCAGCAGCCTGTGGGGGTCAGTGGTTAGGACCAGTCCCCTTGACCCCCGCAGCTCCCTGCCACAGTCACTGGTTGCCTCATTACTCTGTTTTATTCTTTAAATTGTAAGTACAGTTTGCTGAAGTGATACTTATTTATTCTTTCCATGTTTACTGTCTGTTTCCTCCACCAAAATGCCAGTCCCATGAAAGCAAGAATTCTGTCACTCTGTCTAGTGCCTAATCTCCAGAACAGTGCCTGGCAGGAAGTAGGTGGTCCAAAAAGATTTGCTGAATGAGTCATTTCCCACGGGATGATGCTTTTGTGGGGGCACTGAACCCTGGGTTCAGATTCTGAATCTACCTCTTCATGGCTATGTGACTTGTGGATTCATTTCAACTCTGAGTCTGTGTCTCATCTGCGTAATGGCAGTAAAAATACCCACCTTTCTGGGTTGTTGTGAGGATTGAATGAGTTAACGTGTATAAAGCATCTGCACAGTGTCTAGCACTTAGCGGGAGCTCCTTGTCGTTTGTTACTATTGTTGTTCCAACCTCTGCATTTAACCTCCAAACCAAGGCACAATTTAGCACGAGGTGAGCTCAGAGCAGAAGTGCAGAGATGGGCATGCACAGGGGACAGGCAGACATCAGCGGTGTGACCTTGGGCCAGCATCTCACCCCTCTGAGCTTCCGTGTTCTCAGGCATGCCAAGGAGATAATGGCCACATCTATTTCTCACGGTTGTTACGAGCATTTCTGGTGCACGGTGCGCAGCACACGGTGAATTCTAGGCAAATATTAACTCGCATCATTACCATCTGACCTGGCCTCTCCCCTGAATGCAGAGCACACCCCCCACCTCCCAACACCCAGGGCGCTGCTGTGAGCTTTCATCTGCCTGCCCTCCTGTAGCTGCACGTGGCAGAAGGAGCCTGCGACTGTAACTACAAGGACCTGAGAAACAACCACACCGTGCCGAGGCAGTCCCTGCACCGGCCTCCCTGCGGGGTGGCTGGAAAGCTAATGCTGGGCTCCCAGGCTGCCTGCCACCTCCCCGGGGACTTCCAGTGGTGACCCGGTGAGGGAACTTGTGACCTCCCTGCTGCCACCAGCGTGCTTTGCTGGGCCCACTGATTTCATTAGGGAAGAGCTATGAGGAGCCTTCCAGTTCTCATTCTAAATATTCTTCCTGACCTTCCAGCAACCTCCGCACTCTCGGTGAAGGAAGTAAATGGCAGAAAGCAGATTTTTCTCCCTGCTCTAAAGAAATACTGTTGCTCCGCTCTAAATTCATTTTCCTGACTGGAACTGCATTACTTCAAAGTCAGAACAGCCATTCATGTCAGGGTGCCTCCGACGTCCTCACCTGATTACCGAGTGATTTACAAGCTATGCTCAGTGCGAGAGGCGCAGGGCAAGGGGGTGCTGTGTCCTATTCCCCTCCCCCACCTCAGGACCCCCCTACCCCACCCCAGCTGCCCTGGGGAACCCCCTGCATCTCCATGTGGGAGCAGAGGTGGCGAATAAGGCAGACAATGCTCCTGAGCCCCTAGGGCTTAGTTCTCAGAGCAGGGAGAAGGGCCACCCAGGAGGACACAAAGACATGAACAGGGTAATTTCTGTTAAGTATTTGAAGAAAAAGACAAAGGTGAGGTGATAGAGAATTACTGTGGGTGGGGAGCAGGTATGGAGTGTCAGCTGCTACTTTTAGATGGGCTGGTCTGGGGGCGCCTCTGTGAGGAGGTGACATTTCTATGTCCTTCACTCAAGTACATACTCCCTTGAGGCAGGGAGCAGCGTGCACCCCACCCAAACCTAGTGCCCAGTGGAGCTGGGCAGTCCATGCACGTATGTGAGATGGAGACATCAGTAAATGTGGGGAGGTGTGGCTTTTCATACAAGTGAACGCTTCTTAGCCTTGGGACTAACTGAGTTCAGCTCCCACATTCCAAGCTCTACCAGCGGTGCCTGATCCGCAGCCTCTGGACGGCATGTGGCCTGGGATGGCTGTGAATGCAGCCCAGCACAAAATCACAGATTTACTTAAAACACTATGAGTTTTTTACTTGTTTTATTAGCATTTGTGTAGTTAAGGTGTGGCCCAAACCAATTCTTCTTCTTCCAGTGTGTCCCAGAGACGCCAAAAGGTTGGACACCCATGCATCCAAGGAAGAGGATGCAGTGAAATGTCCACGGGTCACTGACAAAATGAGACATGTAAGGGCAATGTCGGGAGTTTTTGTACAAAAATATAAATGCACTCAGTTGAAAGGGCTGTCGTTTATTCTGAGATTAGGTTCCTTCCTCCTTGGTGAGTAAGTGTGTGTGTGTGTGTGTGTGTGTGTGTGTGTGTGCGCGCATGCACATGTGCCCACACTAAAATCTTTTGTGAAACGATGGTGCTAGATGTTTACTTTTCAGGTTTCTGTTTTCTTCAGTGTCCTTACTCGGCAAGATAAGATTCTTCCCTTTCTCAGAGAAATGTCGCTGGCCTGTGAATTCCAAAGGCCGGGGTACCTCTCTCGTCACAGTCTCTGTACCCGACAGCCTCAGAGTCCAAAGAAACAGGCTCCATTCCGGAGGGGGATGGTAACTTCCTCCCTGGTGCCTCTGCGCACCTGCCCGATTCTCCCTGTTCTGGGGGGGATGACGGGCTTTCGGGGGTCGGGAGGTCAGTGCCAGTGAGAACCACAGTCATCTGCAGTCTCAGAAAAGCATGGAGGGAAAAAAGCAGTACTGGGCACTGCTTACCCGGCAGTGACCGCAAACTGCAGAATACTCATTATTGTCGCAAACTGCCAAGGAGGGGAATGCAGAGACTGGGTGGGAGTGGGGGGTCATGAAGGGACAGCAAGCCACCTCAATCCACTGCGGTGACTGACTCCAAAGGTCCTTTCAAAACCACCTTTTTTTTTTTTTTGCTGTGGGTTTTTTTTTTTTTTGCTCCCTTTGCCCCTGCCTGCTGCTCTCCAAGATTAGAATGACACAGTTGGTGTTGGGGAAAGGGACACTAACAGTGTGTTGTGTTTCATTGATGCAAAATTATTAATTTTACCTGCTTGCCACCGTTGCACAGAGTAGCGAGTGAATGAGGTTTGCTTTAACCAAGCTCCTTAAGGACTGCCCCCTTCCATGCCCCCACCATTGGTTAAGGGAAAGCCTTGCAGCCTGATGCCTTGGACTGGGGGGAAGGATGGAGGTTACCTCCTTGTGACTTGGACGCCCAGCATCTGAAACCCCTGAGGTGGGGGCATGGAATTCTCCACCATAGCAGTTCTGGTGGGAGACGGGCTCCACCACTCAGAAGGGTCCACCCCAGACTGAGAGTCAGGAGCCAGAGTAGGAGTACTTTCAGCGGAGAGCCCAACACAGACACAAAGATAACTTCTACATTACAATGTGTAGTGAGAGATCAAGATTCAGAGGTTCACGGTCAGTGTCTCATAAATTCAAGAGAGCACTAGGTGGGGAGAGAGCGGGAGGGTGGTGGGTGGGGTTACCACCTTGAGAAGAGAGAGAGGCTGTTTCATGGAGGAAAAAAAATCAACTCCCCCTCCCAGCCATGAGGAAGGGAGCATGAAGCTCAGGGAGACGGAACTTCCATAGGAACACCGTCCACAGCAATCTGCTGCCTTCTCTGCAGGGCTTATAGATATAACAATGGTTTTTCCAGATATGGGCTCCCTCTAAAGGGACAGCTGGCCCAGGGGAGTGACGGGGCCATGGAAGAAAGGAAGTTTCGGGCTTTCTAAAGGGCTGCCGAGCCAAGGTGACCTCAGGAACAAGTGCAATTGGCCAGGTCAAGTAACTGGGGACTCTGAGAAGGTGCAACTGAGCTGCTATAGAGTCAGCTTAAGTGTCTGTCCCACCCCCGTACGGGGCTGGCTGTTATAACACACTACGTTAGTAAGAACTTTCCTTTCTTCTTTCCCTTCTCCTTGCCAGTCCTGGAGCTTGCAGTCAGTAAACAGATGGTGAAGGAAGCACAGAGGAAGGCAGAAGCAACGGATCCTACCCACTCCCCAAGACAACGCTGGCCTTGAAGATGGGCTTGGAAGGAGAAGTGAGAAGATGTATCTCTAGGTCAAACGCAGACTTT